>BPLR01003429.1:0-70944 GCA_021605095.1 Caerostris extrusa
AGTGGGAGTTTATATAAGAATTCCAATTAATGCTGCATATTTAAATAACATTAAGCTGCCACCACCAAAGAAGATAAATTATTCGTCGTTCTGCATGGATTTTCCTCTTTCCTCAATAAATCTAATTCATGTCTGCTCCCTTCACTGGACAATTACTCGTTCATTTTATTTCTCTCCCGTGTATTTAAATTACTTTCATCACTTATTATTATAATAATAATATTATTTAAAATAAAAAAATATAAATAAATAAATAAAAAAAAATCTCACTCTATTAAACTTTCTTTTAGTATTTGGGCAAGATTCCTTTTAGTCTTTCGTTCCCCAGCAATGCTCTTTCATCTTTCCAATGGACAATCCAAGATAGAAGCTAACGGCTGTTGCGCAGCCACGGAGCTTCACCAAAACTCAAATCATATCATATACCGCTTCACTTAATTCCACATTCCACTTAAAGCCAGAATATACAAGAGTGTATTTTCTAGCTTTTGACAGGTGGTCACATTAATGTGACTGGATTGTGTATATAGATCTAATCTTATATATCCTAAGTGTATATTTATCCTGAGTGTGAATTAACAAAAAAGAACATAAATAACAAAGTTTCTTTTCTGTGATCTACCTACAAGATCAGAGGTTAAGGGTATTTAAGATCCAGAAAAAAACTGGAACGATGTTTTCTTGCTATGTTACTAACGTGTGAAGATTTTGAGAGCCTTACAACAAACCAGCTTACTGCAGCTTGAATGAAAATCAAGATTCATGTACATTCGTTTGTCAGCATACGGAATTGCAAAATAATTGCTTGGCCTAGTGTAAGATTTTAAACCCTTTTTTTTTTTTCAATTGATCATAAAATACTTTTCATTCATCCACTCAAGTTCAAATACATTTTTTGAAGTTGTAGTGGATGACACTCCAAATGTTAATACAGTTTTTCAAATATTAATTCTGCAATTAAATTTAATTAAGTTTCTTTTTTTTTAATTTAAGTTGCGTATATCTGCCAATAGATAGCAGCAGATAACCTTAAAAAATGAATGAAAATTATTTGTAAAGGACTTTCTGCAATATAGTGAAAAAATCTAGGAATTGACTTAAAAAAAAATTTTTTTTTTATATTACTTGTTTAATAAAATAAAAATTCCTTTCTTCATCGGTGTTTCTAATTTTCTAATATAGCAGGCATTTTTAATGTATTTCTAATAAATCCGAAACTCTTCTAAAAAAAGTTTTCTTTAATAATTCTAGTACAATTAACATCTTTGTTATGGAGTCTAATGAAAGATCATAGTTTCGACAAGTTCAAATTATTAATGTTAATCGCATAATTCCAATAAATTATATTATTTAGTTTTGTTTTGTTAACCCAAATTCTTATTTTAAATTGAAAGATTTATATTTGTAAAAACTCAGAAAATTAAAAAGCATTTCTTTTTAAGAGAATTTGGGGAAAAAATTCAATTTGCATGGTTTAAAGATGTTTAAAAAGTAATTCATTGTAGTAATTAAAAGTATACTTTAATTTCAGTTCTTTTTTCAATCTATAAAATTAATACAGGAAGCTGATCGCATTCACATTGCATCTAAATTGATTTAAATGTCATCTTTTTATGTTCTTCAATTAAACTATGCTAAATTATAGGATAGAACACGTAATTCTGTAAATTAATTCAAGTTATGAATTATTCTCAAAAATATTTTATAAAATTATCTTTTATTATTCTTAAAACTATTGTATAAAATTATGTTTTATTATTTTTAAAATTATTGTATAAAATGTTTTATTATTTTTAAAATTATTGTATAAAATGTTTTATTATTTTTAAAATTATTGTATAAAATGTTTTATTATTTTTAAAATTATTGTATAAAATGTTTTATTATTTTTAAAATTAAATATAAAATGTTTTACTATTTTTAAAATTATTGTATAAAATGTTTTACTATTTTTAAAATTATTGTATAAAATGTTTTATTTTAAAAATTGTATAAAATGTTTTATTATTTTTAAAATTATTGTATAAAATGTTTTATTTTTAAAATTATTGTATAAAATGTTTTATTATTTTTAAAATTATTGTATAAAATGTTTTATTATTTTTAAAATTATTGTATAAAATGTTTTATTATTTTTAAAATTATTGCATAAAATGTTTTATTATTTTTAAAATTATTGTATAAAATGTTTTTATTTTTAAAATTATTGTATAAAATGTTTTATTTTTAAAATTATTGTATAAAATGTTTTATTATTTTTAAAATTATTGTATAAAATTTTTTATTATTTTTAAAATTATATAAATTTTTATTATTCTTAAAAATTATTATTATTATTATTGTCCAACATTTACATTAAAGATAACAATGCGAAGATGTTTAAAATCCAGTTTTATGATAAAAATTAATGTTTAAAAACTATATTCTGCCGAAAAAATAAACAAATTATTTATTTTATTGTACTAAATTATTAGTCTTGTATTATTGATCTTGAAACTTTGGTCAAACCTTATTAGTGTTCTTATGAGTGTTCATCAATGGAAATTAGTTGATATAAGTTTTTATAAAATAAAAAAAAAAGTTGTACAAACTTGACGAAGTACAGAAATTTTTAAATAATTATTTGAATAAAATATAATAGCATATTTACAAATGTGAGGAATAACACAAATAAAAAATATAAAAAATCTTTGAATTGATAACAAATTTATTGAATATGATGGACTAAAAATTACAACAAATGTAAAAATAGCTATGAAATTTGCAATTACATGTCAAGTTAATAAAATATTTTTCAAAACACAATTAAATCAGGTATTAAAACAATTTAAATACATTGATCAACATTCCAAAAATTTTCACCTTGAACCTTTGTATTCAAATTCCAAAAATAGGAAATTCATTAAAAAAAAAATGGCTTTTTCCTAATGAAATCTTAAATTTGACTCCATAGACGTCGACCTGTAGTTTTGATCTCAAAATTTACACAATAAAAGCATTTTGCATGAAATCTCAATGGTCCATTTTCCATTTGTTGAATTTTCTTTATCGTCATTATTTAAAAGATAATGTTACGTCACAGGTCTAGGCTGTTCAGTTACAGATTCGATTAAAAATCCATATTCAAATGAAGAAGACACAGTTTCATCATACACAGAACCAGATGAACCAGATCCGAAACTAGCTTCATGAGACCAATCACCTTCGAGGTATCCAGATCCATATGAAGATCCAGATACAGGTACACGTCCAGATTTAATTGCAGATTTAATGGCAGATTCATAATCACCAACGGATTCATATTCAACCACAGGTCCAAATTTAACAGCAGATTTATAATTACCTATAGATCCATATTCAGTTGCAGATCCAGATTTACCTGCAGATTCATTACCTACAGATGCATATTCAACTGGAGATCTAGATTTAGCTACAGGTTTATTTTGAGCTGTAGGACGAGACTTTTTAGATGTTTCGTCCAAGGACATATAAAAAATATCTTCTGGCGTGTTTTGGAAAGAGGTTTGTGGAGATGGAGCCTCGCACTGATGGCGAGGTGGTGGTTGGCGCCTCTTGATTTTAAATCCAGTTGGAGGACTTGAAGACAGTGTCATTGTATCGTCATAAGTCTCCTTTTTCTGAATGGGCACAGGAGGGCTCTTCGGAATCAGTGGCGTTGGTCTATAGTAATTAAATGAGGCTGCTTCATCCGAATATTCAGGTGGTTCATTGGCAGATGGCAATCGTTCCGACATGCTGTTTCTGCGCAAGACGGTACATGTGAAGAATTTGATGACAGACTAGAATAAAAAAAATGCATATATTTTAGAAAGAATGAAAGCATAGTTTTTAAGTGTGCAGTGAAAATAATTGTTAATTTACAACTGACCTCTATTAACATATACAGTAGAACCTCTGTAAGTCGAACTTCAAGGAAACGCCAAATAATTCGAGAGTTAGAGTTTTCAACTTAGGAGGATTTCGACTTACGCGGATTTTGTAAGGAAATATTCGACTTTTAGATTGTTTGAGTTAGGTAAAATAAAAAATTCAAGCTACAGAGGTAATAAACATATTTATTTGCTATTTAAAAGTTATATTATGTACTACAATAAAAAATCAAAATAATTCCGAAACAACCTTAAAATTAAAAATATTATGTATTAAAAAAATCAGTTATTTTTTTGCTTTGGATAAATCGATCGTTATCTATAGCATTACCTAAGCTATAAAGAGCAGAAAATTATTTTTCTTCCGAGTTGCTATTTCATAGAATTGGTTATACTATTTGCTATATACTCATACATTGTTGTCGAAGAAACAATGACGTGCATTTTCGGCAAATCCTTAAAGTCTAACTTATTTTTCTTCTAACTATAGAGGTAATTAGTTTCAAAACATCGAGTTGTAAAGATTGTAAAATCAAACATTGCTAATGTTCGAGATGCAGAGGTCCAATTTTTTTTTCGAGTTACGGAGGGTAAATATATACCAAAATGGCTTTTGAAAATTGGCTAATTATTTTGACTTTGGGTTGAAATTTCGAGTAATGGAGGGGGTTTGGAGATTGAAGAAAAGAGAACAGAAAACTTTTTCGAGTTTGAGGTTTTCGACTTATCGAGGTTCTACTTAGAGGAGGTTCTGCTGTATTTCACATCAAGCACTCAGATTCCTATATAAACCTCGATTTCAAATTTACAAACAAAAATCCATATATTCAATACTTTAATGCCACATAAATGAAAAATCCAGACTATTTATATTCGTCTAATTTTATAGAATGGGATTTTAATACGATTTAAATATTAATTTATTTAACCTCAACACATGATGTATGTCTAAATGGAGGGAAATATTTTATGAACAGAAAATAATCTTATTTAAAAAGCTATTTTAACACTCATTTTCAAGAGACATTCTCGTTAGAATTGCTAGAATTTAATTTGTTCAATATCTACGTCATGTTTCTGCATCAGCGCAAACTACATGAATGCCCATTATTATCCATTTTTAAAATGAGTTGAAGTGTTAAATTATAAATTAAATTTCATGAAATAAGTTAAAAATACCTAAAATATAGCAATATTTTTATGCTTTAATAATCTGGTACGGCCATTAGATTGACAGATTTTTTAATAGACTAACATTCATGAAAATTATTCTTAGTATAATTTACCAGTACAATTTAAAACCTTTTTATACATGTTTGCTAATAACGGCACATGACAAATGAATTCCGCAAAACTATCCACAAATGACATTTTCACCACGAATTACCCACTTGTCATTTGCACTGCACCCTATGTATCAACCAAACAGACATTACTCGAAACTAAACTAGTCTAACTCCAATTTACACAACTGCCCGACTGATATTGACTCTCGGATTGGATTTACAAACTCCAGTCCTGACATCTGTATCGCCGTAACCTAGTTAATACGAAACGCTTCGATTACTCAGGACAATCCTAATAGAATGTTCGTCTAATTTTTTAAACAGTATGTACAAACTGTTTAATTTTTAATAATTTAAAGCATTTGCAATTGAAAATGATATTCAAAAGGATACCAAAAGTCACCGATTCGAGAAATTTTGGTGTTGGAATGAATATGGGATTACGATTTAAAATAAACACAGGAAAAAGGGCTGATTCAAAGTTTCCTTAATATTCGAATACATGTACGAATATAAATTATAACATGTGGACTGAAAAGTTCATAGGCTGACACATAGATGGTGCTACTAGTATTAAATCCATATCATTTTTAGTTAGTCCTAACCTTCAAAAGACACGTGTATAAATTTGACAGCTGTTGCACTATTAGTATGCGAGTTATAGCATTTTTAGTGTTCATCACGTGCAGTCCACTCGGCTGACTGTCGATTGGACTCCGGTGTGAAATGATGGAGCCATGTTTCATCCAGTGTCACATATCGAAGCAAAAATTCGGATTTTTACGATTGAACAGCTCCAAACACTGCTTAGAATCATCCATTCGTTGTTTTGGGTCGATTGTGAGCTCGCGCGACACCCACTTTGAACAGAGCTTTCGCATATCCAAATATTCATTCACGATATGTCCTTTGATATCTTTAGGGTCTCAGCTATCTCAATCCACTTCACTTTACGGTTATCAGAAATTATTTTGTGGACTTTTTGATGTTTTTCGTCGATAACAGCCTCTTTGGGGCGTCCATTGCGTGCATCGTGCTCATTTCGCCTCGTTTAAATTTAGCAAACCACTTCTCTAGGGTTGATTTTCCTGGTGCAATGTCCGACTAATTTTTATCAAGCCAAGCCTTGGCTTCAATAGTATTTTTCGCCAAACAGCAATGCTTTATTAACACACGAAATTACTTTTTATCCATTTTTTCAAACTAACAAAAGTTGCTTCACTAAAAATGCTATAACTCACATACTAATAGTGCAACAGCTGTCAAATATATACACGTGTCTATTGAAGGTTAGGGCTAACTAAAAATCATATGGATTTAATACTAATATCGCCCTCTATGTGTCAGCCTACGAACATATCAGCTGAACTGTTATTCATTATGATGTTCACAATTAAATATTTAATCAGCATTAAGATGCAACACTTACTTTGTGTAAGCGGTATTGCATCTAATGGTGTTTTCTATATTTGCAATGTTTTTCAAGTGCATTAGATGCCTGCAAATGACAAAGGTGGTTTTCTAAGTTCAGATCCGGTAATTTTGATCTTTCAGGTTCCTATCCATAAGGAATACCAACAAAACAATCAAAGTGGAAGTCATTCATTGTCAAAGAATCTTAGCCAACTTTGGACGACCATCCACGAAACTTTGCAGCAGATTGGCAAAGAACGTAGAGCAGGTGTTTGGGTCCAGCATAATTTGTCTGAAACTAAAAACAAAGCTAACCGATCCACCACATACAACTTACTGCTTTAATCAAGAAGCATTATTTGCTCGCTTGACCATTGTTGAAGAAAATTTGCGCCACTATTATAATTCAAAGCGTAAAAGAAGGTGGTTTTCTCCATGTTTACATTCTAAAATACGGTTTTGTATGTTCGGCGGAGTATTCGCAGAAACTTTCATATAGAAGTGCTGAAACCTGGACAAACTGAATTCAGACCTGCGAACAACTAGATCGAATAAATCAATCTTTAATTGAAAAGTTTCCAGAAAGTGTGCGACTCAATTGAAAATGTCTTGTCAACTGAAAATACAAGATTACACTCCGCAAGACGAACCTTGGACAAAAATTTAGTTCGGGTGGAAAGTGCTGTTTCACCCATCATACTCGCTGGATATTGCACCATCGCGTTTCGATCGCTACAACACTATGTTACAAATTTTTTTTTTTTAATTTGGATATTATTCAAAATGCCATCTCCAGGAATTTTGTACAAAAAAACCAATTGATAATTTTATCCATTAAAAAAAAAAAAAAAAAAACGTTTAAAAGTTTGAATTTAAGGTAAAAAAATGGCATTGCTTTACGGTCACCCTAATATATATCGTCAATATTTAACTACGCTAATCTCTGCAAAACATGCAGCGAAACCTACCCTCCCATTTTTAGACTTTCAATTTTGAATTTTGTCTAATAACCTAATATGAATAATTTAACTTATAATTCCTAATAATCATATTAATAGTTTTATTATTAGTTAATGATAATTACATTAATAATTATATTTTAATAATTAAAAAAGTATACGATACTTCAATGATACGATTACTTCCCATTTTTCATATTACATTATTCTACTGTTTTAAGAATCACACAAGAGCAAAGCTGTAAACTTCAATTTAGAGTTCAAACCAATGCATGTTAAAATAGAGCAAAATGCTCACCTCTTTGCTAAAAGAGAACATGATTCCAAACCCAATGAAGACAGTCGTCCAGAAAAAACAGAACCAACTGAGGGGCAGACAAAACAGATTTCTGAAAATGGAGCGAGATCCTTCATATTCGAATGTCATCTTGTTTGAGGGCAGAAAGATTAAGCTTCTAAAATCTTTACTAGAAAATAAAAGGATAAATTAGTGAGAACCAAGTAATACTTTAATATATGCACGCGAAAGAATACTTTGTAATACCTAAAAACTTAAGCATTTTGAAATTCAGTTTTTCTTTTCCACTAAATTTATAATTTGTTTTACCTACATATCCAAAATTCACGAACAAATTTGTTATTTTTAAAGAAATAAAAAGAATTTTGTTGATGTTAAATTAGATTCAGGTGCTATATAATTCAAAATTAGTCTTCAACCAAATTATGGATGGAAAATTGCATTGTAGTTCTTCACGCACCCATTTTTAGAATTCGAAAGTCATTTTTAATCAATTAATTTTATTTTTCATTAAATTAATTCAAATTTCAAATTTTAATTTTAATTATTTTAAAGATTTACTAGAAATAAAAATGGCTTTTGGTGGCCTTGTTATATTTTTAACATACTTCTTGTTCATTTCAAGTGTTAATAATGCTTCAAAATAATTATCGTTTATTTTTTTTTTTTATTTGATAATTTTTTTTATTTTAGTTTTCATTTTACAGAATTAAAATAAATTAACTATTTGTGATGTGTTACCCCTTTCTTCCTTCTTTTCATGTGGTTTTTATGGTTGAATAATATTTAAAAAAATTTTAAAAATATAACTAGAGTGGTGAATTTTTAAGGTATGTTCAGTATTCCACTTTTAGCTGTTATTGTTAAAAAAAAAAATTTATTAACCAAAATAAATAAAATTTCACTGAAGATGGACTACAACAGCCGTTAATTAATACTTCATAATAAATAAAATTTAAGTAAATAAGTAATATTGAAGTTTTATAACTTACAAATCGAAATGGAAAAAAAAAACAATTCACGTAAGTCGTTCTCTAAAATTGTTAACACTACATGTATTAAAAATATGATGAATTAAATTACAAAGCATACTATATGATGTACAAACTTTTGCTAATTGATTGTTTGATTGCACTTAATATATCGTTTGGTTTGGTTTTGTCGCTCTACGGCCATTTTTTTTCACACTTCTGCCTAATTAGACCGGGACTTACAGTTTAATGTGGATTCCGAACCACTCACAAACATCCATGTCACGGCCAAAATTCGAACCTGAAGCCTGTAATACCAAAGACCAGAGCGCTAGTGAATTAGCCATCAGGCTGCTAATATGATGATGAGACGTCGTGTGCAATGATTAGAGTAAGATTCAATATGGAAGAAGTGTTGTCATTGTCTCAAAAAGGTCAATTTCTTTTTTTGGAAACAGCACTTAAACAAATACCTCCAGAAATCTCAGAGTCACATTTAATTGAGAATAGGGTTGCCAGTGCCTTAAAGAGATTGAACTTCTTGTGTAAGCAGGACTTTGGAAGTAATAAGTCCAGAAACGAAAGAATCATATTCAACAAGGGAAGAACTGCCGTTGTCTCAAAAGGTTAGACTTTTTGTGCAAACAACACTTTGGGACGAATACCTACAGAAACCTCAGAGTCACATTCAAAAAGAAAGAGTGCCTTAAAGAAGTCGAAAGTAGCATTTTGGAAGGTATACCTCCAGAAACTCAGAGTCAGACTCTACATGGAAAGATGGTTGTCATTTCTTTAAAGAGATTAAGCAACTTTTGTAAATATCCCTTTGGAACGAAATCTTCCAGAAACCCCAGACTCATATTCAACTAACAGGAAGGATTATCAAAGTCTTAAATATGTTGATAATCTTGTGTAAACACCTTTTTGGAAGGAACCCCTCCAGAAATGGAAGAGTCATATTCAACAGGGAAGATGGGTTACCACCTCTCAAGAGGTTGAACTTTTGTATAAACAATGGTTTTGGACGAATGTTTCAGAAACCGCACAGTCGCATAGTTTCAAAAACCACATAATTGGAAGAATGGCTATCATTGTTTTAAAGAGGTTAAACTTCGGTTAATTCGGTTAATAATATATTCAATAATTTGGAACGAATGCCTCTAGAAACTGTAGCTTCCACCATGAAGGTACTTTTTATGTTACAGATGCATTAGTTCTAATTACGATAAAAGTTTTTATATTGCCCATCTTGCTTAATTTGGGCCTGAATGGACGAGTGGCCAGCGCTCTGGTGCTCGGTACCACAGGTTTCAGGTTCGAGTCCCGGCGATGCCATGGATGTTTGTAGGGGTTCGGAATCCACTTTAAAAAGTAGGTCCCGGTCCTAACAGGATCGTAGAGCGTTGCGGGGGCATTGTTACTCCGCATCCGTGGCTTATCTTCAAGTTACACGCGCCCCCTCGGTAATGCAAAGTGAGTAACGTCTGTGCAGCGCTTGCCTTAAGGCATCCAAGACCAAGCTTTCTAAGTGTTTGCCGGCTGCATTAGAATAAAAATAAAATCTTGCTTTAATTTTTGAACGCAGATCTCTCACTTCGGAATCTAAATTTGCCAATCATTAGACATAATAGGCTCATTTCGCTACTTTATAATAAAATGATGCAATTTACTTCGAGAAGTGAACAGACATCTAAACCGTCGTCGTCAAGAAATGAAATATAAACCAACAATTAATGTTCAATTTCGTTTCTTACTTGTTATTCTGTTTTTAAAAAACACTCCGATAGGAAAATTGTTGTGACAAAAATAACTAAATTTCGTCGAGTATTTCGACGTTAGTTTTGGTAATTTTATTAGGGGGAAAAGATGAAAAGTGTAACGGAATTAAATCTCTAAAATTGAATTAGGAATTGGGATTTGATAAATTGTAAAAAATAAATGGAAATTAATATTTATAAAATAGAATATAAATAAACTAATATAAAAGAATACTTTAGAGAAGTAAAAATATATTTAAAAATATAATAATCGTAAAAACATCAAAAATTAACTTTAATTAATTGTATTGGCTAGCGCTCTGGCACTTGGTACCACAGGTGTCGCGTTCGAGTCCCGGCGGTGCCATGGATGTTTGTAGTGGCTCGGAATCTACTTTAAACCGTAGGTCCCGGTCTAACAGGATCGTAGAGCGTTGCGGTGGTAGTGTTACTCCGCGTCAGCAGCTTATCTTCAAGCTACAGGCACCACCTGGGTAGTGCTGTTGGAATTTTTATGCTTTAGTTCGCGCCACGCAGCGTCACGGGATAGTTTTATAGAAATCGTTAGGAACTGATTTAGAACTGTGCTGTTGACGTGGAAACGGGCTGTTGGTTGCTGTGGAAACGGGCTGTTGCCGTGGAGACCAGAAGTTGCTGTGGAAACGAGTTGTTTTATTCTAAAGAACTTTTTTTCCAGTTTAGTTTTTGCCTTTGAACTGTTACCCTCAACCCTGTATATCGTTGTAAATAAATGAAGATTCCATAAATGTTTGAATGGATTTATCAATACTTCTCGAACCACTAGAAAGCTGCGGCTAATAAGAAAAATAGAACCACCGATAGAAAGAAAAACGATAGTCGTAGTGACAAGTGCTAAGTGATTACGTCGGTGCAGCGCTTGCCTTAAGACATCAAAAACAATTGTCTAAGTGTTTACCAGCTGCATTAGAAAAAAAATTAATTTAAATTAAAGAAAATTTATAATTCAAGCCCGATAGAACCCGATGTTCCAAAATGACTTTTGTTTAGGTAAAAAAAGAACTAACTGGAATATGTTTGATTTTTTTTTTGTTTTTGTGTGTGAGAACACATGCTAAAGAATAATTATTTAAAAAGAGAAAAAAACAACAAAACCTAAATGTTGCAATTTTTAAGTTATATTGAAATACCATACAAAGGTTCATTTTACAATACATTTCTTATATATTATTTGTATATGTAAAATTAATAAATTCTAAAAATAATTAAATGGTAAAAAATTACGCCAAAATGAAAACTACAAATGGACCTAAAACTATATAACAAATATCAGCGCTTTGATTTGATAGTCGACAAAGTTTACTTCACATCACGAGAATTACACTTATGAAAGTTATTTTGAAATCTTTACTAAAGGTTTATTCAATATCTTGATTGCACAGATTTTTATTATATAACTTTAATGATTAAAAAAAAAAAATGTTGCATGCAAATAAAAAAAATTTCACTCACTTGCCCTATAAATTGTTGACGTGATTCCAAGTGTTCACGTGTTTGTTATTTTTGACGAACGATAATCATGATATCGGTCAAAATAAAGTTGTATACCAAATAAAGTTAAGATAAATACTAGTTAAAGATAAAACGGTAGAAAGTAAATTTTAATTGTACACGTTCCAGTACAGATAGAGTGTCGGTACTAAGAAATCAGGAGTTTAATTTTTTCAAAATTCTTGAAATTAATGTTAAAATTAATTGCTAAGGAGGCAACTCAATTATTATTCTTCAATAATACAACCATTACCAAAAATAGGGACTGCTTTACCCTAACACCAAGTAAGAGTTGAGAATTTTATTTTCTAAATATCGAAGTTTATTAAAAGGCTATTTTGGAACAAAAAATAAAATATCTTGCAAGATATTTTAAGATAATATACTACTGATATATTTGAACAATGGAGGATTTAAGATATTACAGGTATAGCATCTTTGCGCTTTAAAGTGTACGATTTTTTTTTTTTTTTTTTTTTGTACGCTTTAATCTATTTTGATACCTAGTACTAAAATAAATACTAGTTAAGATAATTATACTAGTTAAGCTAATACTGTTATTTTTACAAAACATTTTTGTTAGAAAATTTCAAGTGTAAAGTTGTTTGAGTTAGTGAAAATAATAAATTTTAACTTTGCGGTCCAACGTCGAGTCCGATTCGACTTCATCTTTCTTTCCAACAAATTGAGTGCGACTCGACACGTTTCTTAAATTTAAGTGCAC
This sequence comes from Caerostris extrusa, assembly GCA_021605095.1. Lineage (NCBI taxonomy): Eukaryota > Metazoa > Arthropoda > Arachnida > Araneae > Araneidae > Caerostris > Caerostris extrusa. The sequence goes on from BPLR01003429.1 coordinate 12,829, forward strand.
ATCTTTAAAGATTTCGTGATTCTTTTTTGTACTTTGTAGGATTGTACTTTGTTTTACTTGTGTAAAGCAGAATATTTTTTGTGAGTTACAAAGGACGTCGTTATAATCAATCGTGTTGGGATCAAGTTAAAAACTTGAATTTCATTTTACTATCTACAGCATATAAATATATATGAAAACTCAATTAAAATTGTTAGGTTGATAAAACTCAAAAATGTGGACCAGATTATTGCGAATGTGGAAAATTAATTTGGACAGATTATTGCGAATGGGGAAAATCAGTTAGGACCAGATTATTGCGAATGTGGAAAATTAGTTAGGACCAGACTAGTGGGAATGAACAAAATTAGTTAGGACCAGACTAGTGGGAATGAGCAAAATTAGTTAGGACCAGACTAGTGGGAATGAGCAACATCAATTAGGACCAGACTAGTGGGACTGAGCAAAATTAATTAGGACCAGATTAGTGGGACTGAGCAAAATTGATTAAGAGCCAGGCAATTGGGATTGAGCAAAATTGATTAGAGCCAGGCAATTGGGATTGAGCAAAATTGATTAGAGCCAGGCAATTGGGACTGAGCAAGATTGATTAGAGCCAGGCAATTGGGACTGAGCAAGATTGATTAGAGCCAGGCAATTGGGACTGAGCAAAATTGATTAACGCCAGGCAATTGGGACTGAGCAAAATTGATTAACGCCAGGCAATTTGGACTGAGCAAAATTGATTAACTCCAGGCAATTGGGACTGAGCAAAATTAATTAAAGCCAGGCAATTGGAAATGAGGAAAAGTAATTTGGACATCAAAGAGTTAAATTGTTTTTATAGATATTTGAGTTCATTGAAATTATTTCATAATTTTTCTTTATCTATATGTAACAATCATAGCACATAAAATTTATGGTAAATGGTAGGGAATTGACATAAAAATTCGACGCGCGTATCCGTGTCCCACCCTGTAAGTAAAATGCTTACATAATTGAATGAAAACAAAATATCCTTTTATAGCTGATTTATTAAATACATCATTAAAATAAATACAAAAGTTGAAGAATAAAATCATAAAAGCTTTCTTTTAAGAACTACATTTTAAATTATTTTTCGTAACAATAAGAATATAGTTCATGTAAATATATTCCTTAAACATTAAATATCTTAAAATTATTTTTCATTAAAAATAACTTGGATTCGTATCGTAGATTTCATTTCCCACAACAACGTAATGTCAAAATCACATTGATCTACCAAATTATTTCCAAAAACATTTGTGTAATTTAGTTTGTATAACACAAAATTATTACATCAAATTTATATTTTGCATAAGTTAAAAATAATTTGACGCTGTAGTTTCACATTCTGTTTTGATTCAAATCTTAGTTTGGATCAAAGCATTAATTTAAATATCTTAAATATGTAAAATATCAAAATATTCTATAACAGACTTAAATTACACAATAAAATAAATTTATAATACTTTGTGTACTTGGTAAGCTATTATGATATTATAAGATATGAAGTACTTTACTATATTAAACGTTAATTTCTTAAATTCGAAAACAGGCTGACAGTATAAACTACCTTTGTCATGATGGTAAAATCGAAGGGATCATAAATTAATATTAAAGATCATTGATTGCACATTATAACTGTTCGCTTAAACCACCATTTCTTCGGATTCTGTATATTCATCAATAGTCTCGTCTGTCAGTCTCAAACCGAGTATGGATGCTATTGTTTCTGGAGAGTATCCTTTTCGAGCGAAATTCCAAACTGTTGTCCATTCGTTTGGAGAAAGGTTGTGACAGGTTGCTATCGCATCATGAAGAGTTTCTGCCGATCCATCGAGTCTGGACATCATCTCAACAGCATGGATCGAAAGCACTCGCTGCTGGGAATTCACAGGAATATTTTGTGTGATCCTTCTTTGAGGATCTGCATTAGTATTCGATTCACCAGCCGAAGGGTTGCTTTGAATTTGCGTCTCTCTTCTTAATATGTTGCCACTATTTACAACATTTTGATTCTCATTACTCATGGCATGTTGAAACATGTCTATCGGTGAAGTTCCACACTGATATACTGGGTTCTGTACTGATATACAGCGTTCCACTGTCATTCTCTGTTGTAATAGGGTGGTGTGACTAGTTGAATGCTCTTGGGATGTAACAGAGGTATCCATTCTTGTGTTCGAATTTGCAGCATCCTTCTGTTCTTTTCTTACTCCAAGTTTCTCGTCATCATCAATTTGAAAGCTATCATTAACAAATTCATGTCTTGTAAATTTCCTGGGCACAGAAGTTTGTTGCTGATTTCCTCTTCCTCTCGTATCAGATTCTGCCATTTGTTTAGCGGCTTGTGGTACAGCTCTTTGTCTACTTTTGTTTGAATAATCCAGAGGATTTTGAGAAATTGTTTTTGCCACAGCGATTTGAAAATCCCTTTCACTGATGGAACTGCACTGCGTCATTGAACTGCAAACTGCAGCGGGCTGCTTCATTGAACTGCAAACTGCAGTGGGCTGCTTCATTGAACTGCAAACTGCAGCGGGCTGCTTCATTGAACTGCAAACTGCAGCGGGCTGCTTCATTGAACTGCAAACTGCAGCGGGCTGCTTCATTGAACTGCAAACTGCAGCGGGCTGCTTCATTGAACTGCAAACTGCAGCGGGCTGCTTCATTGAAGTTTCTGGTACCAATGAATAATCCAGAGGAGCTCGTTGCCTGAAAGACGAGGTCTCAATCAACTCTCGGAATCTTTGGACTGAAGAAGTTTCACTTAATTCTTCCTCAAGAAGTTGGTAATTCGTTGTAGCTTCTTGAGGTGGTTGAGAAAACAATCTGAAAAGCAAATATTAAATGTTTGAATTTCATTATTTTTTACATTATCGACAGACTTCTACAATTTTTAATATTTAACAGATGACCACAAATATCAAAAATACTCAACTAAGAATGAGTCGTTTGCTCAATTTATAAAGAAATCTTGTTAAATTTCCCTTTTATCCCAAAGAGTAGAAAAAGTTTTAACTTTTTAGCCCATTGACATTCATAAATAGGCTCAGCTCAAGATTGATTTGGTTTGTTGCTCTGTGCTCATTTTGTACACACTTTAAGCTGTAGGTCCCGGTCTAATTAGCCTAACGTGGATTCCGAACAACTCACAAATATCCATGCCTCTACCAGGATTCGAAACTGAAACTTGTGGTACAAAGGCCAGAGCGCTAGCCAATGGGCAATCGGGTCGCAATTAGTTTTAGTGACAAGTCTAATTAGCCTTGAAACTTTCATCTAGATTATTGGAATCCTAGTGTCTTTATACTTGCATTTGAAATGTGTATTTCCACCTTTTACTAAACTATCAATACACTGAAATCCAGCCAATCGAAATTCAATTCTAGCCAATTGGCCATCAAGCCGTGCTCAGCTCGAGAAATGGCTAGCTATGGCTAGTAACGTAATATTCATGCGCCTCATTTGTACTTGCCATGGACAAGAGTATTTGAGCAATTCGTAGTAGTTCATGAAATTTTTGGTAGTTCATCCTTTTACCCTTAAAACCCTCGAGCTTATTCTTCGACAGGAAAGGAGCACATATATAAATTTTCCCATCCGATTTTGCGATTTATAATTATTCCATGAAAATAACTAAAAATTGATAGATAGCATATTTACCGATAAAAATATAAGAGTAGTATTATATGATAGTTGCAAACTATTTGTCATAGTTAAACATTTAAAATTACTAAAGTTTAGTGCACATAAATATTATGCTATGTTGTTCATCCTACTTTTTTTATTTGACATAAAATATAGTTGTTTGTTTTGTGTGTAATATATATACAGTAGAACCTCTCTAAGTCGAACCTCGATAAGTCGAAAACCTCCACAACTCGAAAAATTTTTGTTCCCTTCCTTCAAGCCCCAAACCCCAAAACCACCATTACTCGAAATTTCAACCCTCTATAAGTCTAAATAATTAATCAATCCCCACAAGCCATTTTGGTATACATTTTCCCTCCGTAACTCGAAAAAAAAAAATTGGACTTCTGTATATCGAACATTAGCAATGTTTGATTTTGCTTTCATTTTTACAACCTTTACAACTCGATCGTTTGAAACTAATTACCTATATATCTCGAAGAAAAATAAGTTACCGACTTTAAGGATTTTGCGACAATGCACGTCATTGTTTCTTAGAAAACAATGTATGAGTATTTTGAAAATAGAATAGCCAATTCTATGAAATAGCAACTCGGAAGAAAAAGAATTTTCTGCTCTTTATAGCTTAGATAATGCTATAGATAGAGAACGATCGAATTGTCTAATGCAAAAATATAAATAAATAATAATTGACTTTTTAATATATATTTCAATTTTAAGGCTGTTTCGGAATTATTTTGATTTTTTATTGTAGTACATAATATAACTTTTAAGTTGCAAATAAACATGTTTATTACTTCTGTAGCTTGAATTTTTTTTATATTTTACCTCTGTAACTCAAAATAAGTTAGAAAGAATCTAGACCTCTACAAGTCGAATATTTCCTTACAAAATCCGCGTAAGTCAAAATCCTCCATAAGTCGAAAAATCTAACTCGAATTATTTGGCGTCTCCCTTGAAGTTTGACTTACAGAGGTTCTACTAATATATATCTAAGCGATATTATGAGGTTAAATCATTTTACAATGGAAGGATATATTAACGAGGTTCGATTGTGTAACAATCCAAAGTTCATTACTAAATAAAAAGGGTTAATGTTTAACTGTATTCATATGTAGCTATTTTAAATAACATTTAAAATAGTAAGAATCGCATGCCGAAGAAAATACTTTCAATACTTTAATGTTTACAAGGAAAAAGATTAAGCAAAATAACAATGCCTTATTTCAGTTTAACTAAATATCCCATGTAAATAATAATTTTTGTAATTCAATTGAACTTTAAAATATCAAATAATAAATTTTAAATTACTAAATTAGTCTTTAAAATTTAGTTTTAAAAGTCTAATACTTTTCTTAATTTTTTTTCAATTCTATACATATTAATTCAAAACGTTTTATTTTTTAGATCTTTAATAAGGTGATAATGGATAATTAACATTTACGATAGGAAGATTCTGTAAGGGTGTTAATTACTTACGTTTTCAGTTATTTCAAAGTAAAAATGTCTGCGACTCCATAGTAGTGCACAGAAAAGAAATACTTCAACCACTGTGTTAACAAGAACAACATAAAAACAGTTCTTCATATCATAAAGGTATACTGTAAAGAGCATGCCACATATTGTGACGAGAAAGCATGCTATTTCAAGCAGGAAATCCACTAGGACTACTGGTCTTTGCTGAAAAAAACCAAGTAATATAAAAAAAAAAAAAAAATTTTTAAAGTCAATTCCTACTTTTATTTCACTCTATTGCAGAAAGTCCTTTATAAATAATTTTCATTCATTTGTTTTTTAGTTTATCTGGAGCCATCTATTGGTAAATATATTCAACTTAAATCTAAAGAAAAACTAAAATTAATTAATTCAATTTAATGAATGAATTAATATTTGAAAAACTGTATTAACATCAAGTGTCATCCACTACAAGTTAAAAAAAATGTATTTGAACTTGAGCGGAGGAATAAAAAGTATTTTATGAACGATTGAAAATTTGAACAAGATATATATATAGGAAGTGTGTGAGCTAATAGAAGGAATTGAAATCTCGAAATACAGCAAAATAATAAAAGCAAATAATACGATAAAAAAAAAAAAAAGCAAATATATTAGGCTATATTTCAAATATAATTAAAAACTTTTTGATCATTTAAAATTAAAAAATATAGAAATACATTAACAATAATACTCAAACACGATCGTTTCAAATTTCAAACGTAAAAATTAAGAATAATAATATCCAGAAAAATATGCTAAATTAAAATCAGAGGATTTTTTATATTATTTCAATTTGTAGATACATTAGTTTAAAAATTGAATAATATATATTAAATGAATAAAATAATGAATAATTATTTTTTTCATTATTTTTATTAATAATTATTAATTATTAATAAAATAAATTATTAATGATTTTTATTAATAATTAGTTATGAGAAAAAGATTATTAACTAATTATTAATTAATGATGAACAGATGAGAAGAAAGAGCAGCGTGAATATATGAATATTTCTCCCATATAAAACTAAAATTAATTAAATTTAATTAATGAATTTACATTTGAAAAAAATGTATTAACATCCAGTGTCATCCACTACAAGTTCAAAAAAATGTATTTGAACTTGAGTGGATGAATAAAATGTATTTTATTAACGATTGAAAATTTGAACAAGATATATATAGGGAGAGTGTGAGCTAATAGAAGGAAATTAAAAAAACATAAAAATCAATTAGTAAAGATCAGTTAACGGCACGATTCTTGAAAAAGTTTGACCTAGTTTGAAGGACATAAAATTTACCAAGTACAAAAGATCTGAAAGTACACATGATTTGTTGCACTTATAAGAGAACATCTTCAATGTTTAATTTTCGTCTAATAAAGTTGAGGAAACAGAAAATAAGAACCATATTAAATTTTTTTTTTATAAGATTTTTGCAACAATAGATTTAACGATTGCTATCTCACAAGTATTTTAATTTATCGCATTCCTTCTATAGAGGAAATCTTTTAAAAAATTTCAAAAAGTTGACATGGAGTGATTAATATCCAAAAATTGAAAGAAACTATGAAAAGCTTCCAAAACAAATTGAGCTTCCTTAGAACATTGAATCTATGCTTGTGTATCCTATTTACATACATTGTTGGGTTATTTGGGTTGCCGCTCTACTGTCAGTTACACTCTTTAAGCTAATTAAATTAGACCAGGGAGTACAGTTTACAGTGGATTCCGAACCACTCGCAAACATCCAGGTCATAGCCAGGCCTGGAACCTGAAGCCTATGGGACCAATGACCAGAGACCTAGCCAATTGGCCATCAAGCCGCCCATTGTTGTAGAACTCAAACTTAATGGATTAGGTGACTACTAAACTTTAACTTGTAACGCAGCAAAACTTTTGCCGAATAATAAATTAACAGTGGTGTCAAAGGATTTCCTTAAAAATAGAACATACTTGTTTGGGTGTTGGAAAAGAAAATTAATTGCGAGATTTATGTAAATGGTTTAACACTGCTTTCGGATTTAAATGGAAGCAATTGGCTGAAGCTGTTACAAAATTTGGATACTGCTGCATAATACTTCAGCATAAAGTACAAAGTAAAACCATTTTCGCTTAGAGCGATATTATATATAACTTATTCTAAATTTAATTCAGTTATGTCATATTCGTATGTAAAGAAATCTGCAAATCTTTTCTGAAAGAATATAATTTATTTTCTTGCTAATTGTTGAGTTAATTTAAGTTTAAGAATAAATTGTTTTTCTTTTTCCCCAAATAAACAACACACAATCGTGAACTAAAAAATATTTTTTTTAAAATTGATATAAAAAAAATATTAGTACGAAATAACGAGTGACTTTATATGCAAAACAAGTATTATAAAAAAAAAAAAAAAAAAAATTAAGTCAATTCCTACTTTTTTTCACTCTATTGCAGAAAGTCCTTTATAAATAATTTTCATTCATTTTTTTAAGTTTATCTGGCGCCATCTATTGGTAGATATATGCAACTTAGATCTAAAAAAAAACTAAAATTAATTAATTAAATTTAATTAATGAATTAATATTTGAAAAACTGTATTAACATCCAGTGTCATCCACTACAAGTTAAAAAAAAAAAAATCTGTGTTAGAACTTGAGTGGATGAATAAAAAGTATTTTATCAACGATTGAAAATTTTAACAAGATATATTTAGGGAGAGTGTGAGCTAATAGAAGGAATTGAATAAAATGAATGTAGAAAGGAGGAAACTTATGGACGATCAAGAATGGAAGTGAGAAAATTATTCATGGGAGTATTTTGAATGTTTGTAATGGAAATGTATATTCTGCAATTATTTATATTGTTTACAGTTTTAAAATCAGGGCTAATTTAAATTCTGGATGAAGTAAATGTTATTAATAAAAAAAGTAGTCGAATCGAAATACTTACTGAAGTGTCATTATCAGAATTCGGAAACATTTCGAGTTTGTAGTATAAATAATTACGTCCGCAAAAACCTTTAATATATTAAAAATATGACTAACAATTTCAACAAGTTGGAGACACAAGATATTGAATAGATACGCAATTATAAAAAAATATTTCGAGTGTTGCCATTTTAATTTATAAAATACTGCTTAGTGAAGTTAGCAGTTTTTAGCATTCAAATTCGCCCGAAAATAACTCTTTCTAAATTGGATTGAATTTCGAATGAAAGAGGATTACGTGAAATTATGAGGTAAAAGTGACTTGGTGGTTAGTGTGTTTGGCTTCAGAAGTTTTGGTGCCGAAACCAGAATAATCATGCAAAACATTTGACCCCTTCCTGGAATATATAAAGGATAAAAATTCTTGTATTTATTCCAGTAATGCGTATGATGAATCTGCAGACTGGGAAGCACTTGCATTTGCTTGAACAAAAAAAAAATTGAGAATTTCGTCCTAAAATTCTCACTGTAGTGGTGACACACTGTAAGTGTAGTGCAACCGCTAGGTGCCTGAATAGTCTAGTGTCTAGCGCTCTGACGATCGATGCCACAGGATTCGGATACGAGTCTGTAGTGGTTTGGAATCCACTTTAAGCGGTAGTTCCTGGTCTCATATGACTGTTAGAGCGTCATGGAGCCCAATTAAACTTCTCGCTCGCATCATTTTCAAGCTGTATAGGGACAGCTCAGCTCTAGGCACAGTAATGTGGTGTTGAGTAACAGTAATCAAACTGGTATTACATGTCCTTCCCAAACTGTTTATAAGCATCTCAGTTTTAGGCACAATGATGTGGTGTGGTGTAGTAGTAGTAGTCAGACTTCTATTACCTACATCCTTCCCTAACTGTTTAGGAACATCTCAGCTCTAGGCACAGTGATGTGGTGTAGTAGTTGTAGTGTACCCGCCATCTCCCAATAGTCTTGGACGCTAGGACTCCGCATGCGTGCCACTTACCTACCGAATGGACTCGTCTACAGTATTGTGATGCATATCCATGGAATAGAAGATCGAACACTCACCAATATTGAAGACACTCTTGAACCACAGAGTGAAGATTCACTTTGAAGTCACAATAACCCACGATACAGTATCGAATGAGCATAGCCCCACCTCAAGAATAACTTTGAATCTCCTACATTTCCGTATTTCCAGTGGCCAATAACTATAGATAAAAACCCCAGAATTAGAAAATGACAATTGTTTCAGCTGTATCTCAAATACATTTTTAGTATTGAAATTTATTTTCATCAACCTTTTTTTCGTGACTGTAATCAAATCATTCAACAAAAAATAATTGTTTTTCTTGTGTTCCTATGCCCCTGGTAGCTTGCGCAAGCATAAAACTCCGTAAATAATATATAAGTCCGTAAACAAGTTAATTGTATATTTTTATAAGATGGAGTGCATTCCTTTGGCTTCAGAAATACTTTTTTTCCTAATGCGCCTGGCGACTACTTAGACAGTTGTCTTTTATGTCATAAATACAGACTGCACCGACATTACTCACTTAGCACTACCCGGGAGGTGCGTGCAGCTGGAAGATAAGCCACGGAAGCGGAGATCAACGCTCCTGTTAGACCGGGACATACGGCTTAAAGTGGATTCCGAACCACTACAACAACCATGGAACTGCCGGAATTCGAACCCGAAACTTGTGCTACCGAGCGCTAGAGCTCTAGCCACTCGGCCATTCAGGCCCCACATTTTTAGTATTGAAATTTATTTTTATTAGCCTTTTTAGCATAACTGTAATCAAATCATTCAAAAAAAAATGTTTTTCTTGTGCCATTTTCTTATGTACACTTATGTCCATAAATTAAGGAAAATGAAGTTCAGACAAAGAAAGAGACAGAAGCAAAACAAATTTGACTTATTTGAAAAGTCTATTTATTAAACAAAAGGTAAAGATCAAAAAAGATGTTATATGTTTGACATAATTAATAAAAATTGCGATTTTTACTCCCTGGAGAAAATTTCAAAAAAGAACCTATTTACAAAAAACAGTATAACATGGTTAGTGTGATGGTTAATATGGAGTATGTTTCCCGGACGATGAAATACAGGCCTTACAACGCCTAGGCATGCTGAATATCAAATTATCAATCTGATCTTGGGGAATATTACACCACTCATCCAGCAATGCCCGCCGAAGTTTCGGTTGACAGGTGGGATGGGGTTGAAGGGCTGCAATTCGTCGGCCAAGCATATCCCACACATGCTCTATTGATTCAAGTCCGGTCAGTATGCTGGCCAATCCATACGGGTGATATCCTCAATTGAAGCCATTCGTCTACATTGTTTGCACGGTGAGGACGGGCGTTGTCATCCATAAACAGAAATTCAGCACCCATGGCGCCCCGAAACAAACGTACATGTTGTTCCAGAATGACATCCCGATAGATGTGACCTGTCATCGTTACACTCTGAACATGCAGATCAGTTCTGAAAGCAAGAATAATTCCTCCCCAAACGAGCCATCCTGCACCACCGTAACGTTGTCGTTCAATGGTGTTCTCTTAGTGTTAACGGGTACCTGGCGCTCTTCATATGAAAGTCCGGCGAGAATCAGACTGCAAACTAAACCTGGACTCGTCGGAAAACATCACACAAGACCACTGTTGCGGTGTCCACAATGCATGCTCTCTACTCCAGGTTAATTGCAGGCGACAGTGAGTTGCGGTAAGTAGAACACATCTGACAGGCCTACGAGCATATAGACCAATGTGCCTAAGCGTCTGTACACGGTCTGCCTTGAAACTGTCGTACCGGTAGCTGAAGAGAGCTGGCGAGACAGGTCTGATGCTGTGCTCCGTCTGTTTCTTTTGGCAGTAACTGCTAAATACCGGTCCTCATTCGGCGTTGTAACTCAGGGGCGACCTGTGCTGTAACATCTACTCGCATTACCATCATCTTGGAATCTTTGCCAAAGCCTGGAGATGACACTCTGGGCGATTCAAGTTCCTCGGATACTTCCAGCTGGGTACGTCCACATTCCAGTCGTCCGATAATTCTACCACGTAAAAAATCACCCAAATGCTTCCTTTGTGCCATAACTATGCGGTTATTGCACTGAAAGGCTTTTAAAGCGCTTGTGAACAATTTTACTTCTTTGCCACCATTCCTTATATACCCCTCTCTCACACTCTCGTCATTGTGACGTACTATCCGCGCCATCTGGTGGTTTCCTGTAATTTGCATATTCTTCTTCAAGATGTGTGTGATAATTCTACCGGTGAAATTTTTATTTTGGAGTTCAATTTCTGTGTGATTCTGATTTATCCTTAATTTATGGACATGAGTGTACTTTGCAACTTGCTCAAGCATAAAACTCAAAGTCCCTCATGAAGTCAAGTTTATGTTCCTTTGCGGAGAAGGGCATCCTTTTTTCTTCAAGGTATATTTGAGGTAAGGGACACCTGTTTTTGAAGAGCACAGAAGTATTGCCGTAGAAATCTGAGAAAATACGTTACTGATGACTGAGACATCACTCCACACCACGCGCTGAAGTATGATTAGTCCCTGAGCTTTGCCGCCTCATTACTCGCAGTCAAGAGATCGGAAGCAAAAACGTTAGCATTAGTATAGTGGATCAAATGATTAACATATTGAATCAATTATTTACCATAGATAGTTAGAAGTTTATTTTTAATTATTTCTTATGATTATCCAATAAAAACGGAAGTAATTTTTGTTATAATGGGGTATTATAAGATATAACGTGCAACATGGCTTAAATTTCCTTTTATATTATCGCATTTAAAATTTCTCTGATATAGAAGAATATATTAACCGACACACTTCAAATCATCCTCCTCTCTGTTTGCATGAATTTCAATTTAATTTAATTTTTTATTCCTGGGAAAAAAATCTATCTGTATTTATTTAGGTTTATTTTATACTGGTTCACTATTGAATTTTAAGAGTCATATTGATCAATGTAACTTTTAAAATTTGATTTAATATGATATGGTAAAATTTGATTCACTATGCTATTTATTTTATTTTTAATATACGACTTTAAGAGTATGATTACTAAAAAAATAAAACTGCAAAAAAATAATAAAAAATAAAACTACTTTAAATATATGACTTTAAAGGTCATATCATATTCCATATTTCAAATTCATATGCAATGGGAATCCTACTTTTTATTCATATTCCATATGACAAATATGGACTTCAAAATCTCCTGCGACCATTTCTTTTATACTGTACTGTTAACTTTCGTCCAGCATTTTTACAATGTATATTTTTCCTACTAATAACAATGGCTTGTATTGTGCAGATTAATTTTAAGAAAACATTAAATATAAATTTAGTAGAAAACATTTTTTAGTAAAAGTTCAATGCAATTTTATTTTATGCGTCTCTTACAATTCCAGTCTTCCTAAAAAAGATATCACCTTCCTTTTTGATCGACTGTATCATTCATACAAGGTATTGGTAAACAATGCAAGTTCACTGGATTTTATTACAATACAAATATACAAATGAAATAAAAAAAGTATATTACATTTTGATAAATGCAAATCATAGTAATTCAAATAAAATTTTAATTGTAATCAGGATTTTATTAATATATAAAGTAAAAGAAATCAGGTCAGAATATCTGGTCAAAAAAAGTATTGGGACACTGTCCAACAAATTAAAAATATAAACCTGGCAGTTTTATCTTGTTGGATCACCCTTGCACTTTATGGCCTCTCGCAATCAATTTAACATGAATTTGATCAATTTTACACAAAATAATCCATTAACTTTGGCCCACTCTTCTATCAAATGTTTTCTTAAATCCTGCTTGTTAGTAATATTGTGTCTATTGTTGCAAATAAGTTGTTAGTAATATTGTGTCTATTGTTGCAAATAATAGCACACGTGTTCAGTGGGATTTAGGTCTGGAATCTTCTGAATATCTGGTCAAAAAAGTATCGAGGACACTGTCCAACAAATTAAAAATATAAACCTGGCAGTTAATATCTTGTTGGATCACCCTTGCACTTTATGGCCTCTCGCAATCAATTTAACATGAATTTGATCAATTTTACACAAAATAATCCATTAACTTTGGCCCACTCTTCTATCAAATGTTTTCTTAAATCCTGCTGGTTAGTAATATTGTGTCTATTGTTGCAAATAAGGTGTTAGTAATATTGTGTCTATTGTTGTAAATAATAGCACACGTGTTCAGTGGGATTTAGGTCTGGAATCTGAACAGGGGTCTTAATCACACAAGGCCAGAGGTAGAGGACCCATATCTTCCAAATATCACCAGTATATTTTGGATCGTTAACTTGGAACAATTTAAAATGTCTTGGCAATTTCAAGTTTGACATTTTCAAGCGAAATTTAATGCAAAGATTGTTCATTGCACCATCTATAATGTTTAAGTTCCCCACACCAGAGTTTGCCAAACACCAGACTAATTAGTTGCCACTTCCATTTTTCTACAATATGCTGCTAACTTTTTTAAATGTAAACGCCTAATTCTGTTTTTACATGATAGATAAGTTGCCGGGGAATACGTGAAAAAAGATATATTGCATCTATGGGAAAATAGAAGCTTGATTCCAATCCTAAGAAATCAGAAAAAAATAATACAATAAACCATTTTTTGCTCGTTTTTAACATGAGCTTTCACGCTAGGATTTTAAACATGCATGGCACAAAATAAATCATCATTTGAAAATAAAAGAAACATGCCACTATTTGATGAACACAAAATTATATCGCATTATGAAGAATATCTTTATTTTCGATATATTCTGGCCAAATAGTTTTCTAAAATGTATTCAAAAATGGTCGTAATTCAGCTACAGCTAATTCAATCTGATTGATACATTCTATAATTGAAAATGTTTTCTATATATCAATGACTCTTAGTGTTTCATCGTTCAGTTTGTCCAAAACGGATTGAAATGTTCGCTTCACTTAGTATATTGTAAATGCCACAATCATACCTGGATCTAACTATTGTATCAAGGATGTAGTATTTGGTGGCAGAAAACAAAATTGTACATTTGGATGTTCCAAGGCCGCATGCATTGTCAAAATAACTTTAAATTCGAGAAACTTGACCAAAATGCTTTTCTACACACGCCGCATTTTGTCCAGTATCAAAGTGATTTCCAAAATATGAATTTTAATATCCAAAGAGATCGCTTTTGCAATAGTTGTATTATGTGACGTTATACAAGAGCTATAGAAAAATATTTCAGTTTTAATTAATAAAACAAAGATTTAGAAACATTAAAAGGTACTTTTCACTTTGAACACCAAACTTAAAATGCAGAAAAATCAGACAAAATTCCACGTTAAGGTTACAAAATTCGGGGAATTCCTACAAATGGAAATCGCATCCATTCCTCTTTTCCAATGTCGCAGTTATAAAAACAAAAGTAAAGCAAAACATTTTTCTTGAAATTTTGGTCGATCGTAAATCATCTAAAAAGGAATTAATTTTTTTTTAATTAGTGTTAAATCAAAATAGTGTAAAAATAAGTTCGTGTAAAAACAGAATTCCGGGATTGTATTCGGTGTGCTCTAAATTATTTGCTTGCCATCCGATACGAAAATGATATATTTGCTTTCATCCACAAAAATTACATTCATAATTTTGTTGACTACTATACATTGCATTTCATCAAATTAAAGTATAGCTTTTCGATTTGCTTTGCTGATGAAGGCTTTCTCCGAAGTAGTCTGCCACGATACTTATATTTTCCGACAGTTTCATGTTTCACAGACTTCAGATTCCTAATTTTACATTTCAGAGTAAATTTTACAGCGCTAGTTCTTTGTGAATTTGTCTCACAACCCAACTTTCTTCACATTCACTAAATGCCTTTGGACGCCCTCACCTTTGCTTGTTTTCAACACTGTTTTCTTGAACCTGCGAATAAAAAAAAATAGACTTGATCTTCAAGATTTGTCTCCCTCAACGAATTGATTTCCATTTTATCCCAATGACTTATTACCAGATTTCCCTTATTAACTAAAATATCTTTATTTCTCGTCATTTTATCGTACTCAACCCATATTGCCTACACTTTACGTGTAAAACTATAATCAAAATAGAGGTAGTAAGTTTAATTACAACTTTCATTGATGCGCGTTAAATTTCTTAAAATATTTCAAAATTGTCCCAATACTTTTTTGACAACTGTTTGCGTTTAAATTCAGTCTCAAATTGTATTTCTAAAATAGTACAAAAGTTCCTTATATACCAAATGTTTTTTTATTAAATGATTTAACAAAATTAATTCTATTAATATTTTTATAAATAGCTTCATACATTATGCATGAGAAGTGCCCCAATTCCCAATTTTTTTTTTATTGACTATATCCATTTTTTTCTTCTTTAAGTCAAACAGTTGTTTCCTATTCCTTCAAACTCTGTAAAATTCAAGACTTTGAATTGCATCATGCTCTTTGTTTTTAGGGTTAATTCTACAATAACCAAAAAATTATTTAATCAAAGTGTTGATTGAATTTTACGAAGTAGATTTGATTAAAATATTTTGAATCTTAAGTTTATTATCTAAAAATTTAGTTTCGATAAAAAAATTAAATAGGCATAAACAGTTATTTAATTCTGTATTAAACTAAATTCTAGTTTCATTTGAAGATATGGATTTTATAAATCGACTAAAACATAGGGATTGAAATACAGATTCAGTAGTACCAACAAGTCGTACGTGGTCCACCCATATTCACCGAAATATCTTCCGCAGAGTATACAAATTTTCTTCCAGTAAATGTCCAGAACTTCAATCCTTTGACAAGAAATGGTTTGGCAGTGAGGATATGTTTGAGGTTTTTTTTATATACACATCTATTAGACAGTTCAGTTTTCCGTTACCTTAATTTTGCAATTCTTTTGAGCATCGATGGCCTCGTATTGATGTATGCTAAAAACGAATACCGTGGCGAGGATTTTTAACGATAACTACCACCCCACCCCATTTACTTGCAGTGAGGAAAAAAATTTCCACCAGGCAGCCTGATTCGAGTGTCTTTATTCACACTGTCGCTATAACCGTCAAGCCTTCATTTCTGAAAGTACAGATTACACTGCAAGAGCCAAGTAGATTCAATTCAAGTCCTCCTGTACCCACTTTCGCACATTTACTCCGAGTCATCAGTCGGGCAATTTGGTTTTAAATTTACATTGACTTCTAATATTTAAAAGTAATTATTATCAAAAGAGTCTGAACACACCACTCTAACAGTGATTACATCCTTTTCTATGGAAGGATGAAGGCAACAAATGCAGAACAGTGTAGCACTGAATGGATAGTAACTTTTAAAGTTGCTCACATCTCTAGCTTGGCGTCTGTTATGATTTTCTTCAATACTTCATCAATTGTGATAGAATTTCCTGTGAAATTTCTATCGAAATGCATTGATACACTTTTAATCCAGATAGAATTGACTAAGTTAACCAAGATAAAAATTTCATAAGCTATTTTATGCATTAACTCTTTTGCATTTCATTAGATGATCACTACCAACACTGATTTTGTCTACATCTGAAAACAGAACTGATAGGTGTAAGAATTTGTTTTCTTAATCTATCAAGATGATTCAATGTATATACCAAAAGGAATTACCTAAACTCAACAAATGCATTTTTTACCATAACAGAATCTCACACCAGCCTGGTTATTCTGCTACAGCCGCTTTTGTAAGCTTTAAAATGCTGTTCAAAATGTGTTATTGCATCATAATCAGTGATAGAATATCAAGTATGATTAATATGCAAAGAATATACAAATGATTTAAAATTAAGAATTTAGACTAGTTTATAAACGAATTTTATTCTCAAAACACACTAGACTTTAAAAAGACAAATTTAAATAGACAATTCATTCAAATAGAAATTGAAAAATCTTAAGCTGAAAATATTCCCACTTAGAAATCTTAATCCAGTTTTTCACCCGGAAAGGATTGATAATACAATTCAATGGCGTTATTCTTCAGAGACTCTGATTCGAGAAGAGAGATTCATTCTGATTCAGAGACTCGCCAGCTGAACACCCAACGATTCTGGTTGATCAGAAGTTGCAGCTATTTTAACATTCCCTGGTTCAACACTCCGGACTGGATGTTCAACATCAATTAATTCAACTACCTCCTCAGTGGATGGCTTAACTTCCTTTGTCTCAAGGCCAGCATCAGCCGATTCTTCAAGTGGATACCAAGTCAAAGATTCCATTTCCTTCGATTCCAACCCAGTTTTAATAATGCTAGTCTTTGAGCTACCGGCTTCCTTTTTTAGAAGTCGTAACAGAACCTTCAGTCTAGCATCCGAGTTTCCTGTGATTAGTTGACTTCCCGTATCGTGCGTAGTTGTCAAGAACTTGTCTACACAATTAGAAAGATTTATAGCCAGTTGCAATGTCATATCTTCAATAAAGCGATCTAAAATTTTATCCTTTTTCGCTCTCAATTTCTGATCGACTATCATCGGATTTGATGCGCGTACCCTGCATCTGGTTTCTTCGACTGTAAGGAATTCCAGTTCTTGCAAAATTTTGTGCAGGTCACTCCTGAACTTGTATTTGGCTTTGGCGCTGGACTGCTTATATACCATGAGGAGATTCTTCAAGTTCTGTTTCTGCTTGTGATTCTCCAGTACTTGATGAAACACGCCAAATAGGCCATATCCAAGATAGTGCATTCCTCCGCCAAGAAATCCCAATGCTATACTGTCATCTTGAGGGAGGTGGAATAAGGATTCGAATCCGACGGATTTGTTGCAGTTGCTACATGTTTTCTTACTCGCCATGTTGGCATACCTGTCCTCCAGAGATCTCAGTACGTTCTCAATTTGTTGGAGGATATTTGCATCACTCACTCTGAAAGGATTTTTCTTGTCGATTACATATTTCGTTATTGTAGGTTCAAATAGTTTTTTCTTTAAGGTAGGACGAAACGAAGGTGACCACGGTTCGTCGTCGTCATCCTCCTCCATTATGCTCAAAATTAAGGCCATTTTGAAATTAAAAAAAAAAGCCATTATGCTCAAAATTAAAGCCATTTTGCTATTGAAAATTCCAGAAAAACAATATTCTAAATTTTAAAAAAATAACTAAAAGAATACAAGTTCAAAGCCAAAGTTTTTAAAATGTTCAGAAAACTTTTTGTACTATTGTTAAAAGTTTTTAACACTGATAAGTATATAAACTAAAAAGTGTGCACTGATATTTTGGAAATTTATCAAAAATTGACATTGTAAATTTTAGCATCCACTTTGTTTACAGCATATCTATGCTGGGCCAAAAACGATATGAAGTTGAGGTTACTGACAACCAGCTAACTAAAGAATATTTGGCCAAGTCATAAATCACCACATCCACTTGTTTACACGTAAACATATCTATGTATTGGGCCAAAAGCGATATGAAGTTGAGGTTACTGACAATCCAGCTAGTCATTTACAGCAAAAAATATTTAACAAAAATGCCAATAACTCAAAATTAACGTATTTAAAGCTTTAGTTTAATGCAAAATATTACTGTTAATTTATAGCATTTTGAAAATAAAAGTAACTTATATCAGTAAAAACAGTTTCTGAAATTCGTTTCTAGATTCAATAGAATTCGAAACCACAAAACTGTTCATCCTTAATATAATTTCAATTTCCAAGAAAATAGCGATTTGAAAATTGTTACATGAACTAATATTCCATCCAATTCTTTTAATAAATTGAAATTTAATATAATCTACGTTCACAATCTACGTAATTAGGCTTCAGTTTAGAAACAATTCAAACGCATTCTTGATCTGTTAAGAAATTAAAAAAATTTTACTTGTTCAAGAAAATTACGAATTTCAATCAATTTCATAAAATCAATGTTTACAATTTGATATTAATATAACTGAGCTAAGGCTTTCACCTTAACTCTGTTATATTTACTACCATATCAAAAGTAAGACCAATTAATTTAAAATTCGCGGGGCTTATGGAATTTCAATTTTTTTCTTTTTAGGTAGCCGGCACTGTCCTTGACATCTGTGTGAAATTTGATGTCAAAATTTTCATTGGTGTTAGCGTCTCGCAAAGCAAAGCGTAACTCAAAAACTGATTCTGGCAATTTTTGAAATGTCTGAATTAATTGAGCAGAATTTTATTTGCGGAAACGTATAAAATGTTGCAGAAGGTATTCGTTGAGAATTCCTATATCGGAAAGAAATGTTTACATGTGGTATAAACAGTTCAAAGAAGACAGAACGCATTGAAGACGAAGAGACCTATGGTCGACCATCAACATCAACCGACGAAGCTCGCGTCCAAAAAAATTAAGGATTTGGTGCTTTGAAATCGTCGATTTACAATTAGAAACCTTTCTGAGGATGTTGGAATTTCAAAAGGATTGGTTAATTCCATTTTGGGCCTCAAACGCGTCAAATCTCAATTGGCACCGAAAACACTGAATGCGCCAGCTCACATTGCATTGATTCTTCGTGACTTTTTCGCCAAAAATGAAACAACCACCGTGAGACTTCTGGCTATTCCTAAACTCAAAAACCACTCAGGAGACACCGTTTCGATTCGATTGAAGAGATTCAACGTGAATCACCGAGCACTTTGAAGGCCGTGCCTGCCGATGACTTTTTAGCCTGCATTGAGGAATGGAAAAAGAGTTGGCATGTGTGCATTGTGTCCGGAGGGGATTACTTTGAAGGCGATGAAATAAATTAAGAATAAAGCGTTTTTGAAAAAAAAATAATTGGCCTTTTGCAGCACACGGTCGGTTACCTTAATTTATGTACCGGCTTATTATTAAAATATTAAAATAGTAAAAATATAATCTTCTGGTTTACAATTCGTAAATCACATTCTCATTTGATAGAGTATAGGTGTTCAGTAGTTTATAGGTGTTCAGTATAAATAATGTGTGCAAGGTTATTTTTAAACACATGTTTGTTTAAAAATACCATGTAAGCATTCATTAAAAATAATTACTGAAGTTAAAAACTTTCTTACGGCCCTCTTTAGAGAAAAAAATACTCAACGTCTTCTATACTTTTAACTACTTTAAATATTTATTTGTTCGCTTAAACATAAAGAAATGTTTTAACTGTAAATTTAAAACATTAGTAGATTGTAGACTTTAATATTTGAAATTTAAATGTATTGTATAAGTCAACTACAGCAATATTTCTATTATACACAGGAGATAAAAGCGAAATGTTATAATTGAGTAATGTGAATATTACAAATAGATCTCGTGAGATGATTGAACATGATGCACCGACCTCAATGAATTAATACCGTTCCCTGTTGATCAGCTAATCACGAGAATTTAAGAATGCTGCTATTTGAAATTGGCTTGTTTATTTGACAAGTTTGTGACTGCACTAAAACAGATTTAAACCACTATGATTAAGGAGATGCAATTAAATACTTTTGCATTATTGAGATATTATAAAATCCAGAATAAACTATAACCATCTGCTTTGAAGTTTTCACACAATGCACGAATTTTATCATTAAAATAGTTTTAACAGAAATGTGAATATACAAGAATCTAATAAAGTTATTCAAATGCACACGAGTTACTATTATTCCTCATTGAACTTTTCACTGTTGTCTTTGATTTAAATTATACAATATTTGTTATATTACTTCTCGTGCCCAAAATATTGAAAGTTATGAATGTTCATATACTAGTTAAATGCAGAGTAATTAAATTGTCATGCTACAAACTTGGAAAGTGGTACAGTTTACCAATACATTTTTGCATAGGAACATATTATCAGAAGGGACTCATTGAATAAAGTGAATAATCCGAGGAACGACAACTTTCAAACATTTCACGAAACAACCAGGCGCAATTAAATAAAAATTTGCTCAATGAATTTTGCGATTAGGTATTACAGACATTGAATCAAACACTGAAACGCAGTGCATCCAGTTAATTTTCTATTAGTTTTTTTATTTATATTATACAAGGAAAAAGAATATGTATACATTGTGATTCAATGGTCATAGGACAAACTTTAATGGGCGATACAGCTTACTAAAACATAAATTTTTTTGTAAAGGAATGCAAGGTAGTATGAAGATTCGTTGAGGTACTTCGAGAAGACTACAATTAAAATGAATTTCTCGCAACAGCCAGACATAATGCTACAACTCATACCCGTCATGTGACGAGTTTCACTTCCTCCAACTTGCAAACTCGATTCACATTGTATTGTATGAGTTTATAACCGTTTTTATTTAAGAGACTGCAGTTGACTACATTGAAAATGTTGTTCGACTATCCATTGCGGTTGCAAGCATACAAGAAATGCCTGGACATCTGTTCGTCTACCACTCCTTCGATGTTACCAAACATCGATTATTGGCGATTGCAAATTTGAGCACTTATTGTAAACACTGAATCAAAGAAGCCTTTTGCAATAATGTTCTATTCGTATCTTGTTTTCGTGTCTGAACACGTCACTTACACCGTACATTCCTATACAAATGTATGGTTCAGTAAATTTTATCACCTTCCAAAAGTTTGCCCCATGCCCGCTGAATCTCCTTATATACGTATCGAAGGGTGGATATAATCTCCTTATACAGGGTGGTTATTATTAAAGGTGACCCTATTCAGACAACTCTAGAAGTCGTTCTAGTCAACGGATTTTCATGAAACTT
The DNA here is from genome assembly GCA_021605095.1 of Caerostris extrusa. Taxonomy (NCBI): domain Eukaryota; kingdom Metazoa; phylum Arthropoda; class Arachnida; order Araneae; family Araneidae; genus Caerostris; species Caerostris extrusa. The sequence continues at coordinate 34,609 of BPLR01003429.1, forward strand.
GGTATATACGTTATACGGACCATGGGGAAAAGATTTCTGCAATAAATAATAATAAAAAAAAAAAAAGAGTTCAAATTTTGGCTACCAGGGTGGTGGTGCCTAAAGGACAAAAAAAATTTGTCAAAACTATTAAAATTTATTCAAATACAGAATGTGCACAACGTGTGCTACATTGGCATCAATTCCGTGTTAAAAGCACATTATAGCGTGTATAATGGTAGAGCGAAGAAACTCTAGAAATTTCAGCAACATGGCGTGTAATACTGATTTCAACTCTAGACCTTGCTAATTTCTCTTCCATAAGCACGATCTTTCTAGAACCCATTGTGGGGATTCCTAAAGGGTCTGAATAGGGTCCCTTTAATTACTACTGTGTCCAAAAAGTTAAAACCAATTTTCAATTTAAAATTACCGGGGCTTATGGAATTTCAATTTTTCTTTTTAAATTGCTGGCACTGTCCTTGACATCTGTGTGAAATTTGACGTCAAAATATAAATTAGTGTTTGAGTTACTCTTAGTTTTATTAGACGCTAAAACAGATTTCTGTGATTTCTGAAATGTCTGAATTAAGCAAAGAACTTGCATTAGATTTTGTTTGGTCCAAAAATTAAAGATTTGGTGCTTACAAACCATCGATTTACAATTAGATGACCTTGCTGATGTTGGAATTTCAAAAGAATCGGTTGATTCCATTTTGGGCCTCAAACGCGTCAAACCTCGATTGGTACCGAAAACACCGCATTCGCCAGCTCACACTGCATTGATCCTTCGTAACTTTTTCACCAAAAATGACACCTAAATCGTCCCACAAACACCGTATTCATGCCGTGCGACTTCTGGCTATTCCCCAAGCTCCGGGGACACCGTTTTGAGTCGATTGAAGAGATTCAGCAGGAATCGCCGCTCGCTTTGAAGGTCATACCTGCCGATGACTTTTTAGCATGCATTAAGGATTGGGAAAAGTTGGCATAAGTGCATTGTGTCCAGAGGGGATTACTTTGATGCGATGAAATAAATTTGGAGAAATAAAAAGTTTTTGAAAAAAAATTAATCTTTTTGGGCACAATAGTATAAACACCCTGTACGACAGATACATTCAGCTAATTTTAATTTTGCTTACCTGTGCGGAATTGACGAGAGACATTCCTACCGTGCCAACTACGATAGCAGTGCAGGCATGTCGGCTGGTATGATTCAAGAGAACTTTAGAACCCATTTTATAGATAATTGCCAGACCAACGCCGCTCAGAACCCCGCCAGAGAGCAACTGCAGCCATTTTATCGCCGAATCATAATTGATATTCTATGGGAAAAGAATGCTGTGAGAAAATTGGTGTATAGAGCATAAAAGGTGTCTTAAAGGGAGGCATTTTGCCAAAAAGCAAGAAAATGGTTAAAGTTGAAAACTTTAAGTTAGACGACTAATTTTAAAATAAATTCCTTGGATATCTAGTGAATTTCATAAATATTAAAAATTGTAATTAAAAAAATAATCAGCAATTGCTCATTGTAAATGAACTGTTATTTTACTTTGTGATACTATAAATCTGTAGCAAATTATAACAACCCAGACTTGGCAGAGTACGCTTTTACACTAAATTCAAATCTTTCTTTTCATTAAGAAGATTGTCTGAAGACTTTATTATTGGATTGATCTAAATCAAATGTTCCAATCATTTTCTCAAAATTTTAATTCTAATAACCAAATAGCTTTCCATATAAACCTGCGAAACTGGCTACGCGATGCAGTTTATACTGATGAATGCGTGTTGAAATCTACGATCAGAGTTAGCATTCTATTGGTATCCCAGAAGGAATCTTGCCTGAAGAATTGTTTTGATTTGTCGCTCTACGATCATTTTAGGCACACTTTTAGGCAAATTAGACAGGGACCTACGATTTAAAGATTATTCCGAACTACTAACAAACATCTATGCCACCGTCGGGATTCGGACCTGAAGCCTATGTCCCCAAAGTCACTTTTGTACAAAAAGTCAGCTTTAGTCATTTGGCCATAAGGTCGCCTTGACAGAAGAAATCAAAATGCTATTTGTTACAGTTTTTATTGCATTACATTAACAGTATTTGTATAAAATAGAGATTCATTATATCTCCCAAAAAATGTTAGCTAACTTATTAACAGTTACGCATCGAATATGATATAAATCGTAATTTTAAAACATTAACACTAATCCGTTTGAGAAAATTGTTGATCCTCAATGCATTGCATATATTTACTACATATATAATGCACATATGTTTACCATGTCCCACATTTATATTATGATATTATGAAGATGGCCGAATGAATCCGCCGATGAACCGAATTTAAATTGCCGGCTTTTGAATAAAATTGTCACTAGAACAAAATGGCACTTTGATAAACGAAGGTTGGTTTCATGATGGATTTAAAATTGCATTAAAAAGACATTTCCTACTTTTTTAAGTATTGTCAATTGATAACCTCTGCATTCTTTTTGTAAGCACTTTCAGACGTTTATTTTAATTGGAGACTCAAAGCATTATTAAGCACACTGAATTTTTGCCATTAATCTGCAACTGAACTGTATTGTTAAATGCAACATTGATATCATTTGGTTTATTATGTTACTGCAAATATAGAGGTATTTTAAGTGATCCTTTCAATTAATAACGAGAGAAATTAAGACCAATATTATCATGTTGTAATCATCCGTCTTAATATTTACCAATTTTGTTAGAAAAATTACAAAAATCTGTTCTTTCAATGCTGTCAATTTCACTAAAGTCTCAGCAAGCAAACAGCAAATACGTTTTTCATCAGGTACGCCATGGAATTGTCAGAAATAGAGCATCCATACCATCATATTTCAGGGTGAACGCTACAACTTAACATTTACAATCTTCTTCTCTAATCCGATGCGGCCTGATGGCCAATTGGCTAGTGATCTGGCATTCGGTACCGCAGGCTTCAGGTGTATGCGCCACCGCCAGCATTCGAATGTTTTGCGAGTGGTTCGAAATCCTCGTTAAACTGTAGGTCTCTGTCTAACTAGCCTAAAGTACGCAAAAAAAAAAGTGACCGTAGAGCGACAAACCAAACTTTGAATCCAATCGAACAGATATTCAAAATAAAGAATTTATCAGTCGCATCTGGGGCAGAAACATGTTATTGTAGAATCGAACAGATATTCAAGATAAAGAATTTATCAGTCGCATCTGTGGCAGAAACATGTTATTGTAGATTCGACTTCGCTTCTAGTCTTACTAACCAAGCATCTTAATTCTAAAACTCCTCTTCATATATTCTCAGGATTTTTCATTGAGTTTTAGTTCCATTCAACAGGGATAAAGAGTACGAACATGTAAATCCAATCACGAGGATGTACATTACAAAGTATCTATTAATCACAATCAATAAATGCGAGTTGATTTTACATGCACTCTTGTTCCTTTGCATTAATTTCATCGAGGCATTGCATAATTTGCTCAAGTCGCATAATTTTTAACTAGAAACCGCAAGAATATAATAAATTACATTATTTTTTTTTATCTTTGACGGTCGATAAAAGATCAGTGAATAAATTTATCAAATATTTATAAAATAAACTACATTATAAAATTAATCGAAAGAGCATGACAAGAGGATTTTCCTCGTTAGTTAAAAACCTATTTCACTACATAGACAATCAAATTAAGACAACGAATTTTTTTTTAAAACTATATTAGATACTCGAATTTTAACATCCAGAATAATGAAAAATCTAAAACTTTTGCAAATATGAAGAGTGTAGCGATTACTATTAGTATATGAATTTTGTACGAGAAAAGTTAAAAATAACGAATTTTAAAAATTAATGTAATTGATTATATTCTTGCGGTTTTCTAGTTAAAACGTTGCGACTTGAGCAAATTATGTAAAGAAGAGACTACAAATATTTAACTTAAAATCAGTAAATTATAGTAATTAATGTATAGTATTAACATACGATATGGCAATATTAATATATCATTAATATATTGATTTTGATACTCTATTGAAGAAAATCAAGCCTACTATAGATATGTTTAAAAAACAAAAGCTGTAGAAGATATCGACCGCTTATATCGTAAAAATGTAATAAATATTCATTAGTAAAATGAAAAATTAATGTACTAGATGTTTTGAATTTATGGACAAGATTCATTTTTACAGAAAGTGTGAAGCGTATTTAGTATGTTTTGCAATTAAATTTGGAGAGAAATTAGTATATAAAAGAAATAAAAACTGCTAAATTAGAATAAAGACAAAAAATTAACTGCAACATTATAATTTCTAAAAAAAAACATTGTGATTTTAATGATAGAAATTGTACTCGAGATCTATTTCATTACATATAAAATTGCAATCAAGCAATGAATGAAATTATAATGAACAATTCGTTATTCCTTACCAATACTTTCCTAAAGTCTGGCATTTCGTTTCGAAACAACACAAAAACTCTTTAAGACTATTTGTTAGTAAACAGACCTGTTCTTTATTCAATCCTAAAAAAACAGTAACAACCACCTTTGGGCACATTATTTATATGTCCAACTACAAAATGCATTGCCACAAACTTATAAAGCAACTCCATTTTTACTCAGTATAATATAACGATAACAATAGTTAACAAACAACGTGGTGGTTGGTGAGAAACCTTACTACAGTTTATGTTAGCCCATTATAGCTATAATTGTTGCTGCAGTATGAAAACAATAATTTTAATAAAAATGAGTAATTATAGAAATATAATGTTTAGTTCTTTATGAACCACTGTTGTATAAATTACAAAATAAATTTTTTAAATATATACGGATTGAAAAATCATAATCTTTGGCTTCAGGTGTGAGTTTAAAAAATTCAATGATATCTTAGTTGCTACATTCTTCATTTTTTCGTGACAATCAATAATTTAACCCATGGGTGGCTAACCCACATGATCTTGCGGGCCGCTTTGCAAATGCGTCAAAACCCGCATCAATTTCATTTTTGAAAGAAAAAAACGATTCGCAGGTGTAAGTTTAACCAAAAGCGCTAACAATTTGAACTAAGAGCCGGGTTTACTCTGCTATCAACAATCAACTTTGAGTATCTAGGAATGGTCACTGCGTCACTTAAAGTGAAACGTAGAATCTGTTATATTAGATGTTCCAAAATGCGCGCGAATAACTGTAAACTCATAATTCAAAACAGACAATATCTGCCATATATTCTCAAGAATATTATTTTGAAATCCAAGTTAATTTTTCTCGTAATTTCGACAGCTCATTTTTGAATATATGGAAGCACACATAATGCATTTTTTAATACTTTTGTTTTCACTACTTCGGCCTTTATAAAATAAATATATTTTGTAAAAGTGTGATAAATCTCACAGGCCGGAAAATATTCAAGGCAGGCCGCGTGTTGTCCGCCCCTGGTTTAACTCTTTATGAACTAATGTTGTATAAATTACAAATAAATGTTTTAAATATATACGGATTGAAAAAATCATAAGATTTGGCATAAGGTGTGGGTATAAAAATAAATGATATCTTAGTGGCTACATTAGTCACCTTTTTCATGACAATCAATCATTTAACCCTTAGTTATATTTTTTTTATTTCAATTAAAGAATTTATTAATCAAGTTCTTCTAATTATCTAAATAAAAATATCATATTTCATACCAATCATGAAGAATCCTATTGTGGATTTCATTAACAATCATTTCAATCCCATGTTTTGTGTAAGATTTTCTCTTCGTCTATGTGAGAATGACACAATAAATCTATCGACCTTAATGTCCTTCCACTGGGCTTGAAGAAAAAATGTGACACTTACCCCACCCAGATGGCATCTTGAGGTGTAAGTTCACCAAGTTCAATGGTATAATGTTGATGCAGTGTCCTCTAACCTTAATTTATAAATTCCCTTTGTAATCCTACTGTCCTTCATTCGTTCCAGGAAGTTCAATACATCTAGATTAAGTATTTCTAAACTGAAGAATCTTCTAGATGCAGTCACAATATTTTTAATGATAATCTTTGCCTTGTAAATTTTTTACATTTCACTACAGTTTTCTCAAATTCCCACCATCTTGAAAGTGTTTTCATTTACTATCTACTTAATTTTTGGTTCAAGGTAATCCTTTTTAAATATCTTTATCCAGTTGTATCCTTTTTCTGTTCACCAGTTCTGACGAAAGAGCACGCTGTTTTATTTCTGACGCAAGGTATCTAGCGAAAGATTATTGTTGTACGTTTTTGTGTGTCGACAGTAGCCGAAATTGTTGACTCTCCATGCATACACAGTCATTGGGAAGAGTTTGTACTGGCTCAAAAATTAAAGTCTGTCTTTATCAGTCAATATGTTTCGACAGTATCTGAAATGTGAGTTTCAGTGAATGCTGTGTGTAGACAATGGCTAAAAACTCTTAGCCCCGTTAAAGTAACTCGTGGTGACCTCTTGCAATTGCAAGAATTAAATCTGCCTCTTTCAATCAATGCTGACAGTGTATTGTATCTAGATAGTGATTAAAAAGGTGTCGTGTCAATATAAGCAATATCTATTTATATTTTTTTTGTCATCGAGATTTTTTTATCCAAAATGAAGTAAATAAGACAAGTACATTTTTATTATGAAATGAACAAAAATTTTTATTAATACTTCATTGATTATATGTGGGCAGAATGTTACTTATGGATGGCCATCCTTATACATGATGTTTTTAAGATTCTAAATGATTAATGACTGTTAAAAATAACATTTATCTACAATGATATACAGAGGGGGAAACAAATTAAGTGAAATTAGAAAGAGATCTTGAGGTGCCTTAATTAATATGCAGAAGAACATCGTCCATTCTTGCTTCGTGTGCCTGATCTACTTCGAGATCCTCCAGTATTCCTCTCACAGGACTTTGGCTTGCTGAGCGGCTACTAGTACGAATACTGGACCTACGTCGAGGAGATCGTGAACGATATCTTAACCTTTAGGAACTCTACAGTCTTGTGACCACGTTGTCCGCATTCATTACATCGCTCATCTGGATTATAATGAGGAAGTGCCTGTACAATGATCTAACTTTTTCACTGGACAATTCCACGATACGACAAAATCTTAGCCCTAAGGAAAGAACTCGTGGTAACCTCTTCCAATTACAAGAATTAAAATTTGTCTGTGTCAACCAATGTATGCTGACAGTGTCTTGTGTGTAGTCGGTGGCTAAAAGGCTTAGCCCTGTGGAAGGAACACATGATAGTCTTTGCAATTGCAAGAACTGAAATCTACCCGTTTCAACCAATGTGTGTTCATAGTGTCTTAAGTGTAAACAGTAGCTAAAATGGTTCAGCCATATGAAAATTAATTCGTGGTGGCCTATCCTCACTATACATACGAGTTTTGCGGGATATCTGTCCAATTGCAAGAATTAAAATCTGTGTCAACCAATGTGTGTTTACAGTGTCTTGTGTGTGGACATAAAAATTATTTAGCCATCTGGAATAATCTCTTGGTGACCAATGTTTGCTATACATACGACATGAATTTCGTGGGTTGGGCAGCAGTATTAGCTTAAACGAAAATTAAAATCTGTTTGCGTCAGCTAATGATGTAAAAGCATTGCATCTGAATCCATTTTTATTATATATCAATAAGTTCTAATAATTTATTAAACCCAGTTGTTCTATAACAATAGTTCTTAAAAGGGTTCATTTTCTTTGCGAGAAAATTTGAAAATCGAAATTTGCATGCTCCGAGTTTGCTCAGTAATCGTTTTCTTAATGGCCGCTCAATTTGAAAACTGCCGGATTATTGGTTTGAATTAGGAAAATAAATATAATTCAAAGAATCTAATAAGCTTATTAGGAACCTGAAAATTAACTCTAAATCTCTTCGAAAGCAGTTTTGAAATTATCGTCAGTTATTAATACTAGCGGTACTATTACATTTTCTAATGATTCATCACCTCAATGAAAATTTTGCCCAGGCACCTTGTTATTACATTAAGTCAGAACGCTATTCATAACTTTCCCAATGCTATGCATGTATGTTTCAATAAAACGTGTCCAGTTTATTGGAGCATGCTTGTTAATAATACAGAGTTTTTATTTACTGGCACTAATGAAGTTGTTATAGAATTCAAAAATTAAATAGATTTGCACAGTTTTCACGGAACAAATATTTTGTTTTCTATAAACATCAAAAATAAGATAACAAATGAATAGAAAATTGTATAATTTTCTATTCATTTATGTTAACTAAACCTTCATAGACATAAGCTCTAAAAAATATTACAAAAAAAAAATTATAGTTAGCCAAAGGAATTGTATAATGTTGCCTATGTTTGAGATTGTTTTGCCCAGTTTTAAAAATACTAATGGAATATTTTAGAAAACAAAATTTATGGGCGAGAATTGTTAAATTAAGTGTTCCCAGAGAATTTAAATAGAATAAAACCCGACTTCAAGTTGTTACGCCGAGCAACTTTTTGGAAATAACCTTTGAAAAACAAAAGCATAAAATATAGGGTGGTAATATGTTTGATGGAAATATTTTAATTGCATAGAGAGTCATTTTTTCATAAATAACAAAGCAAAATTCTATAATCATTGCACTACAACCAGACAGTAGTGCAAGGGAAAAATAACTAATAATCAATTAAAAAATGGGATTTAATTCAAAGTTTAAATTACAACATTGTATAACAATTTAATAATAAAATATGTTTTAGTGATTTCTGCAGGTTATTTTTTTCTAATCTTGCCTTGTATAACTGCTATCTGTGGCTATTCCACTGAGCAATATTTTAGGAAAATTATACCAAGGTTTGTTAAAAACTATTGCATAAAAACATTTGAAAAAGCCACAAAGACATGTTAATCAATGTTTTATTAAGAATAAAAATTTTAGAATCATATTGAACGGAAGTCAAAATAATTACAAAATTAGATTAAAAACATCACTTGAAATTTAAGTTGCAATATCAAATCAAAAATCTTTATTCTTGAGGATTTGTTAGAATAATTGCAATTAGAATCATAAATTAAGGTGAAATTTAACCAACATCATATACCATTTTGAAATGTAGAGAGTTGAATCGATTAAGATAATGAGAATTTGTTTTATAGAGTTTAATAGACTTTAACCTTTCTTAAATAGTCGACTTTGACTGAGCGCCAAATTCTTTTGGAATTCTTCAATCCCAATCTTCTCTAACGATTCAAAATCCTTCCCATATTCAGTTTTCACAAATTTATCATACTTTTCAAAGAATGGACTAAACTTTTTGATACTAGTTTTTTGATTGGTAGTTAACTCTAGAGGAATTGCTTCAATATTATGTAGAGGTCGCCTAAAATGTTCCTAAAAATAAATACAGAAATTTATAACACGAGAAAATTCAAGTAACAATTATTCAATAATTTAGTTTTATAGCGAGAGAAAAATGGTTTTCCAACAAAATGTGATATTTTACTAAGCGAAATTGATGCGTTTTAGTGGCTTGGGTTGTCGCTCTGTCATTTTGTACAAACTTTAAGTTGCAGGTATCGGTCTAATAAGCGTAACGTGGATTCCAAACAACTAACATCCAAACAACTAACAACTAAAGGCCACATCGTTAGCCAATTGGCAATCGAGCCGCAATTAGTTTTAGTGACATGTCTAGTTAGCCTTCAAGAATTTGGAAACGCTTTCAAAGATTATTGGAAGCACTAGCGACTTTATACGTGCATTTGAAGTGTGTATTTCCACCCTTTACTAAACTATCGAGACGCTGAAATCCAGCCAATCGAAATCCCGTTCTGTCCATTTTCCATGCTTTTAGCTTCGATTTCATTCAAGTTAAAATTTATTCTAAACTTTAGCGAAACACCGAGAACGACATTTTTCTGTTGTCATTTCAGCTGTCATTCAGAAATCCATTTGATGTGTGGTAGTATTAAAATTAATGTAAACCTTGCCAGTTGAAAGTAAACATGCATTGAACATTTAAACACAATTTTGGGTGAGAATGCAGCTTAAAGACGATTTTCCCACCTGCTATAAATATATCGCGATATTATCAATATACATAATATACAATACTTCTAGAATGTTTGAAAATGCTTATGCCAAAACCCTTATGAAACGTTTACAAGAGGATTCATCAAAATGATATGGATGCTGCGTATAAAATCCATCCAATTCTATAGATTAAGACACTAAAATTAATTTGCAGCGAACTGCTAGCAAAGAATTTGCTAAGTATAAAGAATATTCGAAAAGCTTAATCACTGCAAGATATTTTTTTTTGAAGAAAAATAAGTTAAAACATACAATAAAGCATTTCGATTAAAAAATTACAAGGGCCAATGTAATATTTTACAGGACTTTACTTAAGTCTGTGATGGTCAACCGTATATCTTTCGATATAGTGTTGATCTGTATTTTTACCGAAAGATGAACCAAATGGAATAAGGCTCTTCAGTAACAAATCCGATATAATAAGCAACTACATGAAGGGACATATCTACTGAAAAATCTATTGGGAGAAATGCTCCTTGAGTACCAAAACTTAAATGCGACAGATGTTGAATTTATGGAATAGTTTAGTTAAATAGGCTCATTTTTGTTGACTATTCGAACACCAGATATCTAAATAAGTGGCATATACTCCAATGCAAAAATTAAAATAAACTTCAGTCTAACTTTTCTTTAATTGAACTAATTATAGTCCAACCACCAAGAGAGGGCAAAATTTGTAAGCAATCAAGTCAGACGGATTCAAAAAGAGCGTCATAGGGAGGAAACGTCATTTAAAATTTAAAAATATTTTTAAATTAAATTTTTGGATGCCACGACATTAAAATAAAAACTAGATACAAATAATAAATCTCGCTCCAACTATACTTTTTTTCTTCCAAAGAAACAATGTGTCACGTTTATCTGACTAGCACCTCAATCAAAGAATTGATTCACCCGTTAAGCCGGAAGTTTATCATTCTACGCTATCCGTAGTTTGTTTATGAAACACGATTTTTCCTCTAACAGTTAAGTAATACGCCATTAATCTTACTTTAAAAAGCCATACAATAAATAGGATTTTCCGACTATTGTTTCAATTAAAGAACAATTTGAATAAAACTGACTTGTGTTGGTATAAGTAATTACTTAAACTCAATTTAAACAAAGCAATACAACTAATAATCCTTAACACCATAATGAATCATTAGTAGGGTGCGATGACTTTTACTGATAGTCTACGTAACATAAAATGGTCACGTTTGGATTGATATGGTTTGTCGTTCTACGGTCATTTTTTTCACACTTTAAGCTAATTAGGCTGGGACCTACAGTTTAAAGTGGTTTCCGAACCACCAACAAACATCTATGCTACCGCTAGATTTTAACTTTAAGCCTGTGGTATCAAAGGTCGGAGCACTAACCAATTGGCTCCATCAAGCCGCGGTCGCGCTTTTGAAGAAACGGATTTAAACTATTAAAACTTTTGGATAACTAATAAATTTTCAACTTACCATCTCGGCTAAAACTTCTTCCCAATTTGGTGTTTTTTGATCACTGGATTTAATCTTCTCCAGAAGACACAGCTCAAAAAGAGATTTGCCATCCAAAATCTCCATAGCTGCCAACAGCTGGCCATGATAGTCGGTTTTAATAGCTTGAACCTCAATCTCGCGCATCTTGTTCAAAAATTCCTCAATTTGTTTATCCAACTTTTCTTTGGCACTATCCGCGATATCGCTTATACAGCAATACAGAGCTGCGCTTGCTTTTGCGTCTATTGGAAACATGGCAGGAAGTGGCTCCTCATTTCCGACTGGTGGTTCGGGGAGAAACAGCAGTTTCACTTGTTGTTTATATTCTTCTATAAAGCGAGCGATTTCTTTTTTAACATGTTCCTTGCTCTCGTCACAGATATAATCGTATGCGGCAAGCGAATCTTTGTAGACTTCGCCTTTCCTGTAGGATCCCAACAAATCAAACATCAGATCGTACAATTTATCCAATCCCATTTCTTCGAATTTGGGATGTGAATCCTGTTCTTCGGTAACTTCAGGATCCAAAGCTTTCTTGCATTGAATGCATTCCATCATACTCCCCAAGAGACCAAAACCGGTATCCAATTCTTGGAGAAATTGATTAATCTTCTTGTGAAATAAGGCGTCGGATTTCTGTTCTGTACTTTTCTTCTCGAAGCCCGACTTTCGAATTGTATACGGCAGCTTAGGCTTTGCAGCACTATTTTTCCATGCCTGAAACCAAAACGAATTTAGTTTCTCGAAAATCGATATATAATGAAATTTTCATGAGTTTTATAAAAACTAAAATTGAGCTGAAAATTAATTAGATCACAGTTTAAAGAAAAAGAGCAACGTAAGACAGCCATAAATTGCTTATTCCTTTTCCAGGAATTCTGAAAATTTCTTTAAGAATCTGTCACAGAAAATAAAATTATTTTCTGCTAAATATTTTATCTACACTATTTATACGAGAAAACATGGTTGTGATAATCTTCATAATTCATCAAGTATTACAATAGTCTAATTTTAAAACTTAATTTTTAATTTACTGTAAAATTACGGAAAAATGCCTAATTTTACAGAAATCTTAATGTTTTTTTTAGAATATATTTTGAAGTTTATTACTTACGATAATAAGTTTAAAATTCAAAGCTGTATATAAACTACTAGTCGTCGTTTTACCTAGAAACGCTTTTTAAATGTATGAGCATGTTTCATTTATAAAGTTCATTGCGACATTAAGCATTATAGTTAAAATATAAATTTAATTTATTCATTACTTAATAGTAAGAATAAGTACTTTGGATAAATGAAATACAAAACATGTTCAGAAATTTAACAAGTACTTCCAAGGTTATACGACGGCTACTGGTTAATATGCAGCTTTAAATTTTAAACTTTTATGACTGCAAATAATTCACTTGCAAAATATATTTTAGTTGCAAAAAATTACAACGTGAAAAACGTTTAATTTTACAAAAATTTTCAAAGTCATGAATCAGTATATATTTTTTGTTTACAAAATACTTGATACAATACAAAAATATTAATTCCATGTTGGCAAATTACTCATACTTGCGAAAATGTGATGTCTCATTTGCCAAGTATTTGTCTCTTGCGCGTTAACAAGGGAAGAGCTCCGTCTCTACTTCAATCGTCAACATGTTACGCGTATCTGATGATAAAGATTTGTGTCTCATTATAACATATTCGTGTAAAGATTATACTTTTTGCAGCGCCTTCACTTTTATCCCTCCAAAGAAAAAAAGGAATGAAAGAAAATGCAATCCAACAAGCCTCTGAAAGACAATGAAATTGCAAATGTGCTGAGCTTTCGGACGAGTACCCGAGGTATGATAGTAATAAATTTATTACTCCCTAACGTGTCATTGATATTTCAGATTTTATATCATTGTAACCAACTTATAGTTTTTATTCAATATTTGTTAATGATAATATACACAAAAATAATGCATTTGTGGTCACTTAAGTTCACCGTTTTGTTTCATTTTTACATATCACGCGCCAGGGTGTAATGTGGCATTTAGAAATTATACTTCTAGTGCCTACCACGAGCCACTACATTGTCAAAATACTTTATGAAGAAACCCTAAATACTACTTAGTAATCAGTATGATACACACATTCATGATTACTTCTTACAACAAATACTATCTATTCTGAAGATTGATACCGAGTATTCAGCTTGGACATGAATGAATATTCAGGTTCAACATAATATTCATTCATGACATACATACGTAATAACTTTTACATCACGCACCATCACGATTGTTACATTTTACAACAAATACGATTGAAAAATTTTAAGCGGCCTTCTGCAAAAAAACCCCATTTATACAATGGGACAATAAGTATCAACAAATTCTCACATGACCAGCAGCGGACGTGGCAATTCTATACAACGTTATTTCCTAAAATATTCATTAAATGTTTATTCCTAATGCATAATAATTCCTGTATTGTTTATCCTTTTAAGTGGTCTCTAAAGCATCTCTACGAAAGATTGTCTAGAAGTTGATTCTACTATAAGAAACAAATATTGTTTAGGTAGAATTGGAAATATTGGTGGTACTTGCTTCTCTGATAAAGTCAAATAAGAGGCCCAATCCAGACGCAGTCGCCATATAGGCATAGGCAGTCCGGTGAGTGGCATCTCTGTAAGCGGTGTGGGCCAACCATCCAAAGCCTGCGATGCCCATAATTCCTCCAGAATAAAACTTGATCTTGTTCATAGTGCTGCGTCCTCGTTCAGCAGGAGTCTGAAACAAAAAAAAAAAAAACAGCAGTAGCAAGCTTGTTTAACATTTTTGTAAACCTGATGACCGAGTAACACCATAACAGATGAATATGATTATATGTTTTTAAAACTATAAAATCATGTAACGAATCTATATAAATAGCTGAAGAAATCAAAGGTGAACGATATTAAATGGCCCCACTCTACAATTAAATACTCAATTAAATACTATAACTAAATGGCCCCATAACTAAATCTACAATTAAATACTCTACAACTAAATGGCCCCACTCTACAATTAAATACTCTACAACTAAATGGCCCCACTCTACAATTAAATAATTAAATACTCTACTTATAACTAAATGGCCCCACTCTACAATTAAAAATAACTGAATGGCCCCACTCTACAATTAAATATAACCGAATGGCCCCACTTACAATTAAAACTAAATGGCCCCACTCTACAATTAAATAAATACTCTCAATTAAATACTCTATAACTAAATGGCCCCACTCTACAATTAAATACTCTACAACTAAATGGCCCCACTCTACAATTAAATGACCAAGAAATTCTCAAACAATTCGAATGCGTGGTAAAAACTTGTGATGCAGTCTTTGTTGTCTTCAGTTTTAATGCAATGTAAAACAACCAGTTTTTTAAAACCGGATTTTATTTCAGTAAATTAGATAGTAGCGAGTAATTTTGAAAAAGATAATTTATAAAGGAAAATATATTAAGTCACTTAAAGATATAACTTATTCAAAGTACTACTATTACTTTATTATTTCGGTTTATCCAATATATATGTACATTTACGATGTTTTTGATCTTTTATTTAAAATATTATAGTAAATCATTAAGAATGTTACTTCCTATTGTGAAACATGCAGCTAAGGTTTTTATAAATAATTTTGCAGTATTTAAGTAAAAAAAAATTGATTTTTACAAAAAAAAAAAAAAAAAAAGTACATTCATCAAGTTAAAAAAGATTTTTTTAAGTGTAGTTCAAAATATTTGTAGAATTAGTCTCTTAGAAAACATTGTTAACAAATTTAAAAAGTCATACTTTTTTACTTTTCGTTTTGCTGAACATGACGCAAACCAATTTATAAATATCAATCATCGAAATAATAATAATTTAAACACTGAAGAAAACATTTGACCATAAATTTTTGTTTTATATATTGAGGCAATGTTCTTCTTTAATTTACATTATGGCAGGTTTATTTGTAAATTTATTTTTAGCCACCTTATTGACTGAGTGAGTTAAGATAAGGCTTTGTATTCTGACAGGCTGGACTTGAATATTCCAGTTTTACTCTGTATTCAAGCCTTATAGTGGAATGGGAACTGGAAATCTATTTTGGCAGGTCGGTTATCGAATATTCAAGTTGGACTTGAACATTCAGGTTGAACGTTGTAATCATGCCTTCTAATGGAATGGGAATCTATTCTGACAGGTTGATTCCATGTATTCAGATTGGACTTGAATATTCAGGTTGAACGCTATAACTCAAGCCTTATAATGGATTGATGATCTTTTCTGACATGTGTATTCCGTACTCAGGTTGGAC
The DNA here is from genome assembly GCA_021605095.1 of Caerostris extrusa. NCBI lineage: Eukaryota > Metazoa > Arthropoda > Arachnida > Araneae > Araneidae > Caerostris > Caerostris extrusa. The sequence continues at coordinate 50,456 of BPLR01003429.1, forward strand.
TTGAATATTCAGGGTGAACGCTATGATCAAGCTTTATAATAGAATGGGAATCTAGGTCTGACAGATTGGATGGCATGTATTCAGGTTGAACGTTGTAATCAGCTTTATAATGGAATAGGGATTAATTAGACAGGTTGGTTGTCGTATATTCAGGTTGGACTTGAATATTCAATTTGAACGTTGTAATCATGCCTTGTAATGGAATGGAAATCTATTCTCACAGGCTGGAATCCATGTATTCAAGTTGAACACTATAATCAGGCTTTATGATAGAAAGGGATCTATTTTGACAGGTTGGATTCCGTGTATTCAAATTGGACTTGAATATTCAGATTGAATGCTATAATCGTGTCTTAAAATGAAGTGGAGGCTGTGGATCTATTCTGATAAGTTGGATGTCGTATTCAGGTTGGACTTGATTATTCAGGTTGGACTTGATTATTCAGGTTGGGCTTGGATTATTCAAGTTGAACGCTGTAATCAAGCCTTACAATGGAAGGAGTATCTACTCTGATATGTTGATTTGGGTTGGTTTGTCCCTCTTGTCATTTTTTGCACACTCTAGGCTAATTAGACCGGGACCTACAGTTTAAAGTGGATTCCGAACCATTAACAAATATCCATGCCACCCCAGGATTTGAATCTAAAGCCTATGATACCAAAGGCCAGATCTCTAGCCAACTGGCCATCAGACTGACTGATAGGTTGGATGCAGTGTATTCATGTTAGACTTGAATAGTCAGTTTGAAACTGTATTCAAGCATTATAATGGAATGGGGACTCATTCTTACAGGTTGGATGCCATCTATTCAGGTTGAACTAGAATATTTAGGTTGAACACTGTAATCAAGGCTTATAATGGAATGGAGATCTATTCTGACAGGTTGGATACTCTGTATTCAGGTTGGACTGGAATATTCAAATCTTATAATCGAATGGGGATCTATTCTGACAGGTTGGATAATGCGTAGCCAGGTTGGATTTGAATAAACAAATTGAATGCTATAATCATACCTTATAATGGAATGGGATTGAGAATATAAACGACAAATATCCTTTCAATGTATAATTTATTCTAGCAATGTTTCTTTAAATAGATCTTAACATCTCAGAATACATTTTTTTTGTCTTCTTCCATGAAGAATGTTTGCAATTAAAACTCACTTTCAAGAACTTAAATCAGCTTCAATGACTATGAAGGATTTAGATCTCGTAAAGCACATCTAAATATAAAGCAACAAATTCGATAGCACCATGTACTGTTCCGTAAGATAAATATTTTTAGTAAAGATTTCAATCTAATGATTTTATTGGACAAGTTAAGGAATGCTGATGTAAATGCTGCAATATGCTCCAATAGGGCGCCACAAACCAAATGTTATCGTTCCTGAAACGACTTTCACGCTATTCGGTGGGTGAAAAGCAAACTAAAGTTCAGCCATCAGAATTAGTTTGAACCATCACAGTCTTGTTTTGTCCGTTACTGACTTAGGCGTTCTGATAACTTCCAATCAATAGTTAATTTTTCCAATATAATTAATTAATTGATCTTTGTCCCATAGGTAACACTTAATTATTGAACAAATCTACTTATGTATATAATTCATAGAAATTTTCTCGAAATAAACATTGAAACTGCAACGTTATTTATTTAAAGAAAAGTAGTTAAATGTTGTTTTTATGGAGCGGTGACCAGATTTTACCAAGTTATACATATCTTATAAAAGAGTAAGAAAAGCCGAGTGTGGCATCCTTTTTCTTTTGTTTTGAAAGGAGTTCGCCCGATTCTATGAGTGGCTAGTGCTCTGGCTTTTGGTAACACAGGCTTCAGAATTAGCCATCAGAATTAGTTTCAACCATCCCAGTCTTGTTTTGTCCGTTACTGACTTAGGCGTTCCGATAACTTCCAATCAATAGTTAATTTTCCAATATAATTAATTAATTGATCTTTGTCCCATATCCACACTTAATTATTGAACAAATCTACTTATGTATATAATTCACAGAAATTTTTTTCGAAATAAACATTGAAACTGCAACGTTATTTATTTAAAGAAAAGTAGTTAAATGTGGTTTTATGGAGCGGCGACCAGATTTTACCAAGTTATACATATCTTATAAAAGAGTAAGAAAAGCTGAGTGTGACATCCTTTTCTTTTGTTTTGAAAGGAGTTCGCCCGATTCTATAAGTGGCCTAGTAGACAAGTGGCTAGCGCTCTGGCTTTTGGTAACACAGGCTTCAGGTTCGAATCTTGGTAGTGGCCTGGATGTTTGTTAGTGGTTTGGAATCCACTTTAAGCTGTAGGTCCCGGTCTGTTTAGCTCTTGTGTGCATAAAATGACCGTAGAGCGACAAGCCAAGCCAAACCCGATTCTTTGCCCAGTAGTTTATGTGAGCAGTTTGAGTTTAGAAAGACTTTGGTTCGAATACTCATTAGGTGTAATAACTGTTTTTAGAGAGAAGACATCCTATGTCGATTTTCCAAAATGAGTGTAAAGCGTTTCGCATTGAAAGTCAGGCTACTTTCTTCTTTTTCATTGACGCAACAGTGCGATGATGGACCAAGACCAAGACCAATGATGGCCCAAGCCTTCTGGCAATTTCGAGACATTAAGTCTCGGTTTCGGTCTCTTTTTTAAGTTTTCCACCATACCACATGCAACAGCGTTTATGTTACCCTAACAGAGCTCCCTGAAAATATTGTTTTACGCCAGGGATGGGCAAACTTTTTCGGTCGCGGGCCAAAAATCGAAAAAAAAAAAAAGGTTGGTGGGCCAAGATAAATTACAAAATAAACACTATACAAGTATTACAATTTAAATATGTTAATGAGATGAATGAAATGTGATTTCATTTTTAAAAGTTCCTTATAGCGAGATTCGAAGTGAGATGTACTGATTTTAAAGGAACGAGGCTAAATGCTCATCTGAAATAATTCTTTCTAAGGTTCATAGTTGAAAACATTTGTTCACATACATAAGATGAAGCAAACACAGCATTGATTTTCTGGCCGTGACATGACATAATGAATTTGGGAAACTTACTTTCGATAATGATTTGTAAAACATCAATTTTGGCATATTTAGAAACGACTGCTTGAGATGATTGTTAGATTGCAACTCAATTCATTCAACCTGTAAATCAGACCTCACTGTTTCACAATTTACGCGGTAAAAGTATCCCATTCTATTTAAATGGCACTGAAATCTTGAAATCTGCGTTCGAAGTCAAAATGCAGTTTTTTCAAGATATCTTCACCATTCTTAAGCTTTTCTTCATTTACTGGGGGGTATTGAATTTCATCTCGGAAAATGAGATAAAAATAATAATAGTAAAACTAATAATTTTTTTAATAAAAAAAATAATATTTAATCAAAATAGAAAAAGAGATGTATGTATAATATATATTTCTTTTAATTTGCCTCTGACCGACAGATTAAAATTCTATCCGCGGGCCGAATAGAACCTTCCGACGGGCCGTAGTTTGCCCATTCCCTGGTCTACCCATTTCACAAATCCGTTGGTAAGTCTTGCATGGCACGTATACGAAGAGAATTCGAGGGCGACTGTGACAGCATATGAAAGTGCCCTGCAGTGAGGGTACTTGGTGGAATTCTTCCGGCTTTTCTCCCATATGAAAAGCAAATGCAATGCAGCTACTCCTAAAATTCAACTTCGCCCTTTCATCTCATTTCGGTGGGCTATTTATGATTTAGGTATCTGATTGCTGAATGACTGGCGTTCTGGCTCTCGGTGCTACAGTTCGAGGGTTCGAGTCCCGACTGTTCCATGGATGTTTTTATTGGTTCGGAATCCACTTTAAGCAGTAGGTTTCTGTTTAACATGGCTGTAGAGCTTTGGGCATAGTGCTAACAACCCTACCCAGTAAAAAGCAAACATCCCCTGTCTAGAAATCTGCCAGCAGACAGATGGCCTTGGCCCGTTATGGGCTGTTGCGCCATTGATGATGATTTATGATATAAATAAATGACGAAAACGAAGCTCATTTAAGTACAATAAAAAATAATAATAATCTTTTAAAACAACACAGTTTATTAAAAAAATAATAAGTATTCGGTTGGGCCAATATGCAGGTTATCCAAAAATTTAGAATTTAATCTAAGAACAAAACAGCAATCATAACAAATAAAAAATTATAGAATTTCAAAGGTTTTTCTATTCTAGAAAAATTTCATTTTCATTTTGAAATAAAAACGTCTTTGCTTTCACCAGACGATTTTTTATAACAATTTTACACTATTTAACTAGATATTTACTAGGATGTGAATGAAATTGAAATAAACCAATAAGAATAGCTCATTCAAGAAATTTTTTTTTAAATTAACCAGTAAGAAACGTTGAAAGTTGTCTAATACACGAAAAGAACTTATTTTAATGTAGCTGGCAATAGATAGATAGTTACATTTCATGGTATAAGCAAGGGCTACACCGCTGTTACTCATTTAGCACTACCCTGGGTGAGCGTGTAACTTGCGGGTAGGCTACGGACACGAGTCAGACTACCAACCACGATGGTCTGCACAATCCTATTAGACAGGGACTTACGGTTTAAAGTAGATTCTGTACCACTACAAACATCCGTGGCACCGCCGAGACTCGAACCCGAAACCTCTGGTACCGAAAGCTAGCCATTCTACCATCAGGCCCCAAAGAATACGGAAAGAATTGATCAAAGAAACTCGGCTTTCGAAAACAATGGCTATAATATTAGGATTAAAAACAATATATAAAAATTTAGTGACATATTCTTAATTCTGGTGGTATTTGAATTGCCAGAGTATCCTACTTTAAAAACAACACCATAAACTGAAAACTATCTGACACTATACTTCCTATTTTATCTGAAAAAGTTTATGGAAAATGCGATATTTTCCACATAATAGAAAAATATAATAGTTCGCAGCATAAAAAAAAAAAAAAAAAAAAAGCTCTTTTTCTCTTTCAAAATCTACTAAATTTATTGAAAAACAAAATAACTCATTTCACCCCATTTATTCTTTTTACACCCCTTGTTTTCGAGGCAACAAAACTAAATTTATTATTATATATTTTTGTAACATGCAGAAGAAGAATTTATAGATTGCATCAAATTACGCGCTTTTTTTTGAGGCCGCATTTTTCCATAATTACGTGCGATGCCCGCGGCGTTCAACCGGGGAAGGTTCCGACGTTTATCGCGAATTGTGGTGATGGGGGCGGAGTTTATTTTCTCAGGGCGGTTGTTATGGCGGGCTCCAAGATGCTGTAAATGTCTTGTTCGCGCCGTGTTTATTGAATCAGCGGGTGTGTTTATTAGACGGCATATTTTTGCGCTGAAAACGATGCTTTGCGGTGTCGTTACTGGTTCTGTCGTTAAGGGACCCATACAGTGCGCAGTTAATTTTAAGTGGGATATTTACCGATTTAAATTTATTATTATGTGTTTCAAAATAACATTTGAATTAGGGAGAGAATAAAAATACATCTAATTGTTTAATTATTTCTGGATATTTTTCTAATGCAGCTGGCAATACAAATACAAGTTATCTTTATGCCACAGGCAAGGGCTGCACTGCTGTTATTCATTCAACCCTACCCGGGGATAACGTGTAGCTTGAAGATAGGCTACGCACGCGAGTAATACTACCCCCACAACGCTCTATGATCCTTTTAGACCGGGACCTACGGCTTAAAGTGGATTTCGAACCACCACAAACATCCATGGCACCACCGGGACTCGAACCTGAAAATCCCGTGAGAACCGAGAACCAGAGCGCTAGCCACTCGGTCATCATGTCCTCTATTTCAGGATTTATATATATATATATATATATATATATATATATATATATATATATATATATATATATATGTACACACTGAAGTGACAAAAGTCATGGGATACCTCTTAATATCGTGTCGGCCCTCCTTTCGCCCGGCGAAGTGCAGCAACTCGACGTGGCATGGACTCAACAAGTCGTTGGAAGTCTTCTGCAGGAATATTGAGCCATGATGTCTCGATAGACGTCCATAATTGTGAAAGCGTTGATGGTGCAGGATTTCGGGCATGAACAGACCTCTCGATGATGTCCCATAAATGCTCGATGGGATTCATGTCGGGCGATCTAGGTGGCCAGATCATTCGTTGGAATTGTCCAGAATGTTCTTCAAACCAATCGCGAACAGTTGTGGCCCGGTGACATGGCCCATTGTCATCCATAAAAATCCCATCGTTGTTTGGGTACATGAAGTCCATGAATGGCTGCAAGTGATCTCCAAGTAGCTGAACATAAGCATTTCCAGTCAATGTTCGGTCCAGTCGCACCAGAGGACCAAGTCCATGCCATGAAAAACAGCCCACACCATTACGGAGCCACCACCAGCCTTAACAGTGCCTTGCTGACAGTTTGGGTCCATGGCTTCGTGGGGTCTGCGCCACACTCGAACCCTACCATCAGCTCTTACCAACTGAAATCATGACTCATCGGACCAGGCCACGGTTTTCCATTCATCTAGGGACCAACCGATATGCTCACGTGCCCACGAGAGTCGCTGCAAGCGATGTCGTTCTGTCAGTAAAGGCACTCGAGTCGGTCTTCTGCTGGAATAGCCCAAGAAAGCCAAATTTCTCCGCACAGTTCTAACAGACATGTCCCTTGTACGTCCCACATTGATTTCTGCGGTTATTTGACGCAGTGTTGCTTGTCTGTTAGAATTTACGACTCTTTGCAGACGTCGCCGGTCTCGGTCGTTAAGTGCAGGCGGTCGACCACTGCGCTGCCCATGTTGGGATGTTATGCCTGAAATGTCATACTCTCGGCACACTCTTGACACAGTGGATCTGGGAATGTTGAATTCCCTAACGATTTCCGAAATGGCATGACCCATGCGTCTAGCTCCAACTAACATTCCGCGTTCAAAGTCTGTTAATTCCCGTCGTGCTGTCATCATCACGGCAAAACCTCTTCACATGAATAACTTGAACAGAAATGAAAGCACTGCGCATTTACCTGTGCTACGCGATGCTACTGCCATCTGAAAATTTGCATATTGTTATCCCATGACTTTTGTCACTTCAGTGTATATGTATATATATATGTATGTGTGTGTGTGTGTGTGTGTGTGTGTGTGTGTTATGGTATAAAATTTCGTTGTCATCTAAGGGAATTTAAAAGTAACAGGTTGCATCACATGTAATGCACATTATACACACTATTTACAAAGCATAATATCATATGACTATTCATAGCCACAAAAAGTGCACTAACGAAATTCTATTCGTCTTCTTCTTCAGCGCCTGATGGCCATCTGGCTAGCTCTCTGGCCGTTGGTACCGAGGGCTTCAGGTTCGAATCCTGTCGGTGGCATGGATGTTTGTTGGTGGTTCGGAATCCACATTAAACAGTAGGTCCCGGTCTGTTTAGCCTAAAGTGTGCACAAGATGACCGTCGAGCGACAAACCAAATCTAATTCTTCAACAGCCCCATGGTAGGAAGGATTCCGACGTTTATCGCGAATTGTGGTGATGGGGGCGGGGATATTTTCTTAGGGCGGTTGTTACTGCGGCCGCCAAGATGCTCTATTGACGAATTGGGATTTATATCATAAAGTTAATTGATAAGAAACTATTTTTCTGAGAGCTTTGAAACTATAAAAATTAAATTTATCTCTTAAGCTATTTTAAATAATTTTCAAGACAATTGGAAGAAAAACTGTTTTTTTTTGTCAGAAATCAGGATGTCTCCCCCCCCAGTCTGCGTTATTAATGAATGCATTTTTAGTAGTACAGCGATATATCATGTTGTTTTTGTTTATTATCCTACTTGGTAGACAACTAGAACAAGCCCACAAATCCGTATGGGCTCATGGTTGAAGGGAAAGGGGAAGCTTCTGTTGGATGGAGCACCCATAGGTAGAAGTCTGATTTGGCTCCGCGACGCTCTACAGTCATATGAGACCAGGACCTACGGCTTAAAGGGGATTCGAACCACTGCAAACATCCATGGCACCGCCAGAACACAAATCCAGTGTCACCGACGCCAGAGCGCTAGATACTCAGTCATTTAGGCCCGATATATCATTATGAGATCTGGCCGTTGATACCACAGGCTTCAGGTTCGAATCTTGGTCATGGCATGGATGTTTGTGAGTGGTTTGGAATCCACTATAAAATGTAGGTTCCGGTCTTATTAGCCCAAAGTATGCACGAAATGACCGTAGAGTGACAAACCAAACCAAATCATTATGGGAATTCATAAGAATTCCTATAATTATAGGAATTCTAGTGAATAATATAATATATATAATTAATATTAGAACTATAATTCACAATTCTTGGAATTATAGTTCTGATTCTAATAAAAATCAGAATTCAATCTAAAATTGATTATTGTATTTCTATAATAAAAGATAAATATAATATAATTAATACTCATCGATTACAATTCTAACAGTGTATATTTTCAATTTTAGTAAAAGCATAATTGTTCTGAAACAAAACTGCATTTGAGGGAAAAAAATTATCCGTACTAGTTGATTTAAAAATAATAGCCGGAAAAAGGATAACATTTTCTGCCATTCTTCAACTAGTTCCTGACATCGAAATGCCTTTGTATCTACATTTCCTCCAGAGCATATGGTACCTAAAAAAAAGCTATCTAATATTTTTCCAATCCCACAATTCATCTTCTAACCTTAATTGATTCTTACTCAAGCGTGTCCTCTTCTTTGCCATACTTCCTGCCCTCGTCATACGCCCAATGCATTACGCAGAAAACGAGAAACCGAAAAAAAGAAAGAAAAAGAAAAAAAATGGAACATAAAAAAAAAAAAAAAAGAACAAATAGTAAAATAGAATAAAAAAAACCGCATTCAAAAGACCACCCCATCACATTAGCTTCCGGAGACATAAAAAAAAAAAAAAAAATGTTCTTCAATTACTGAATACTTTGGAAGCCCAGATAGCAGAACCTAAATATAGATTTTAACCTAGGACCACACCGGGAGGTTTTTTCTCTGTAACTGTAACGTACACAGAACTTCCCACCATTCTCATTAAGCCCTGGCAAGAGGTATGTGTTCTTTTTGGATGTTGCTTGTAGTAAATCCAAAGAAAAGCAAATGCCTGGTTCAGGGAGTGATGTGTTTTTCTTGGCACTTTCTTGGTGGCATGGTACAGTGGTATTCCGAGAATGCCTGCTATTGAATAAGTAAATTCGCTGGGCTGTAAGAAGCGTTTAATTACACCAGGGGGAAAAAAGTTCTTGCTCATAATCAGTGGGAAATGTGATTCCGCTTGTTAAAATAGTTTTTGCCAAACTGTACCTGTAGCAGGGTGGAAGATGCAATTACATTTTTGAATGACGCTTGATTGTGTATTTCTGGAATGGAATTTACCGAATAATCAGAAATGACAGATAGGTTACGCTCAGCCATAAATTACGATTTCTGGCATATATGCGCATTTGACGTTTACTGGAATAGAAAAAGGTTATTTTTACATTTCTGTGAAATTAATCGCCAATAAATTCGGCACGGCTTGTGTTTTGTAAGGTCAAATGCAAGGACTTGAATTTTTAACTAATCATTTCTATAAATATTACGCTCTTCCATTTCTGAATACAAATTTATAATTATTCCTCTTCATTTATTTCCATTTTTATTTTTAGTCATTTCTAGTTAGTCACTTTCATTTATTCAACACATTCATTTTGAATAATTCATTATCATTTATTCTCCTCATTCACTTCTAATTGTTCACTTTCATTGTTTTCTAATTATTCACTTTATTTCCTTTCTAATTATTCACTTTATTTCCTTTCTAGTTATTCAGTTTAATTTATTTATTTCTAGTTATTCAAATCATTCATTTCTAAATATTCACTTTTAATTTATGATCATTCTTTACCATTTATTCCTCTTATTTCTAATTATTCACTCTTATTAATTTCTAATTATTCTTGTTATTTATTCATCTTATTATTCGCCTCATTTAGTTTTAATTATTCGCTTTGATTAATTTCTAATTATTGACTTTCATTTATTCACCTCATTCATTTCTAAATATTCACTCTTAATTTCTGATTATTCACTCTAATTTATTCATTTCCTTCGTTCAAATTATTTACTATCATTTCTTCATCTCATTAAGTTTTAATTATTCACTCTAATTTATTCATCTCCTTCGTTCAAATTATTTACTATCATTTCTTCATCTCATTAAGTTTTAATTATTCACTCTAATTTATTCATCTCCTTCGTTCAAATTATTTACTATCATTTCTTCATCTCATTAAGTTTTAATTATTCACTCTAATTTATTCATCTCCTTCGTTCAAATTATTTACTATCATTTCTTCATCTCATTAAGTTTTAATTATTCACTCTAATTTATTCATCTCCTTCGTTCAAATTATTTACTATCATTTCTTTATCTCATTAAGTTTTAATTATTCACTAATTTATTCATTTTATTCAAAATTTATAATTATCCAGTTTTATTATTTAATTTTTAGAATTATTCACTTTCATTTATTCACATCATCTCATTAAGTTTCTAATTTATTCTCCTTCCTTTACTTTCCTCATTCATTTTTAGTTATTTATTTCTTTCAATTTTTATTATTTCTTATTTCTATAATTTTCTATAATCTGAACAGAATAAATTTATTATTTGGAGAAAATGTTTTCTTAACTCATAATCTCCTTCATTCAAATATTGATTCATTTTTATTCGCATTTAAATTGCTGGTACTTCAATCGATCATTGCCGTTGGCAGAAATTATTTCCATTAGTAAAATGCAATTAACCTATTGATTATCCGTTTTGCTAAATCGTTTTTTACACTTTTATTTTTATAATTATCTTTAATTTATTTAAAATTACTTTCAAAAACTTGTTTCTTTTTCACCTTCCTTTTTTCATTTTTTAGTTATTTTCTTTCAATTTTATTATTATCTATAATTTTCTATAATCTGAACAGAATAAAACATTTGAAAATGTTTTCTTTAAGCCAAAAAATTTATCATTTCAATTCTTTATAAAAACATTAGTAAAATGTAAATTATTGATTTATAAAAACATTGTATTTTACTTATAAATTTATTTTTTTCAAATGTTTATATTTTATTTCTTATTGGTTAAAATAAACATAAATAATATTAATAAATAATATTAGCATTGCATAAAAAATCAAACATTGCAAATGCAAAAATCTTTTTCATTTGATTATATCTGTACCATATTTGACATTATAGCATGTGAAAATTAACATTTGGTCATAATTTATTAGATACATATGAATAATAATATTCTTTTATAATATAAATCGGCTATCCTTTCTCAAATATGAAAAAATGCTGTATCATCTTGTTAATGAATTTCAGTTGAAGGAAAATTTTGCAAAATAAGTAAATTAAAAAGGAAAATAATAATAAATAAAAAAAAAATTAACATGATATACTTTTGATCAGTTACATTTCTTTATTTGTCCAATTTAAAAAAATCACTTTATGCTTTAATATATAATTGTTTAATTCTTAACGATTCTTAATTCCATCGTCTCCGTTTAAAACCAGACATGAAAAATCCCAGAATCACTGCTCCTTCTTTAAAAAAAAAAAAAAACACATAACCAACATATTCCCTGACAGGAAATCGTCTCATCTGGATCAGCAAAAGAGAACACGAAATCCCCGAATCCCCAGAATTTCTCGTCACGAGAGCACCCTTTTCCCTTAATGTCACGATTACTGTCACCAGCGTCCATCCATCTCAGGCAAGTGTTAAAAAAGCGCGCAGTTAATTGCAAGACGTGCAGAAAAGTGGAGGACTCACCTCATCAGTTATAACTCTTGATTAACGTCGCAACAGAACCCGATCCCCCACCACCCATCCCTCACGAACATCCCCCTAGCGCACATAGATCAACTCCCCCACCCTCCCCACACATAAATCCATCCACCCCCATACAGGAAATTTCACTCTTCCAGAGGACTAAGCATACGATCTGTTGAGTGTCACCGATACAAATGACTGAAAAACATTATTATTTTTTTATTATTTCGTTGCTATTTTAAGCTCCGCTACTGGGAAACCTGATCTTTTTACCATCCCCTGGAATTAAGAAGATGGTTAAAAAAAAAAAACGGTACTTTTAGTACTTTTAGTAGAGGGTGGAAGATTTTCAGTACAGGGGGTGGCCTCCATACCGATGTCGTACTTGAAATGGTGCTGCAAAAATGTTACCCGTGTAATCCAGCTTTGGTTATTGGCTTACCTTGTTTCCAGTTTTTCCCTCGTAGATTTATGGTATGGGAAATCAGATCTACGGAGGGCAAGGGGCTTAAGATAGATAAAAAAACAAAAAAACTTTTTCTATGGGTTTTTATTTTACATCCGTTAGAGCATTCGTATTAGGAAGATTATTTCCAACTCTGTATGTGAGGGGAAAGATAATCCATTTTCACTTCTGAAAGGATATTTCTGTGACAACCCTCATGAAATATGTGGAGACAGTTGTTCTGGACTTGGGAAAACTCAGGTGTTTTGTGTCACAGTTTGATTGCAAAAAAAAAAAGAAAAGTTATTGGAGTAATGTTCTGAAATGGTAATAATGAACCTGGAGGCACATATTTTTTTATTTTATTGTTCCTGGTTAATACACTTGAATGATATAGGGTATGGATGAGGCTTTTGAAGACACAAGGCTCTTCCTGGACATGTGTTTCACATTAGCTAAATTAATATTTCCTATAAGTGATTCTATAAATCTTCTGTCATATGGTCTAATGTTATACTTAGTAATTTAATTCATTTTATTGAAAAAATTCTACTTCTACATTTTTTACATTCGTTATCAAATTTTTTTTTCATATTTGTTAGCCATCAAATTATTATTATTATTATTTGTAGCTACTAATCTTGAAAAAAATATTCAAACGCAAATTACCTTCAATACCTGAAAGGTTCTTCACATTAGCTAAATTACTATTACTTATAGTGCAGTGATAGTCAATTTATGAATTTTCTGTCAAATGCTCTCACATTATAATTTTTAAAAATCTTTATTTTATTTTAAAAAAAATTGTGATATTCGTTATATTTGCTACCAAAAATTGTTTTTCATATTTGTTCGACGTCAGACTTTTTTTTTTTTTTTTCATTTTATTTTATTTATTTTTTTTTTTTTTTTTTGTAGTTACTAGTCATGAAAATGTTCAGCAAACAAAAATCTACAAAAAACTGAAAAAAATTATGTATATAAAAAAGATACTCCTCAATTAAATCGAACTTTTTTTTTTTTTTTTTTTTTTGCTTTTAAAAGGGATTTTTGACTCTGGAGACATATAGAGCAAAAAATGTAAAACGAAATGCCATCATATGCAATAATTCACGCATTATTTAATGCCTAAGCTACATATTTTTTACTAAGAATTTTGAAGAAATGCTTTTTATTTCACAATCAAGCTACTTTAATGTACATATTTTATTCTCCAAAATGTCGTTCCAAATCAATCTAATTTTTCCTAGAATTTTTGCGCTATAAAGGCGACTGAAAAGCTAACAAAAGATGAACTACAATTAGATAAACAGCAAGGAATAATTTTTAAACCATCCTTAAATTAATTTGGAACTTTTGAAACCCACCATGTTGTAAAGGGTTACTAGCTGATTGAAAACAAATCTGTAATCTCTTTATTGAAAAAAAATAAATAAAGATTTAAATTTATTCTTTAAAGATTTAAGATGTAAGTAAAGGTATGCATTACGCCTTTAACCTCTTGACGCCCTTGCCCACATATGTGGATATGTAATTTTTTTTATATATATAATTGTGATTACTGTCCATAATAAAAATAACAGAAATTTGATAATAAACTACTCACTACAGAATCTCTCAACAAGAAAAATGCAAATCTCATCGTTTGGATACACTGTTAACAGTATTTATGGTGTACAGTTAGGAATATGAAAACAGCGTAAAGTAGTATTTCAACTATCAGTGTTGTTGGATTATTTGAACAAATCGATAATATTTGAGAAAAAAATAATGTTAGATGTATTAAATATATTTAGTTTCAATAGTTTACTCCCAGATTGTAAAAAAAAAACATTTCACTTATAAATTATTAATAACTCTCAGCGGCTACTAATGTGAACTTTTTTTTTTTTTTTTTTTTTTTTTTTTTTTTTTTTTTTATCATTCTAAAGTGAATAAATCGTATTAAAACAAAAGAGATTAAATCATTTCTTCACTAAAAATATAAACGTCACTGAAGAGGTTAAACTAACATAGTTCTTACTCTCACTTTAACCATTTAAACACTATTTGAGTTCAGAAGGTACAATGTTAACAATTAATAATATCTATCTCCCTCAAAAATCTTATACTTTAGGTCCCAGTTTGTTTAGCCTAAAGTGTGTACAAAATTACCCTAGAAATTACCCAAAATTACCCTACAAACCAAACCAAACCGGGATCAATTTATATACATCACATTTTTAAACTAGCATAATTATAGTTTATAGGTTTCGAGTAACTATTGAAAGCCTATGTCAACCATTCATCAAAAATAACTTATTGTCGATACCTCTTTATTTAACAGGCAAACTCTACACTATCGGAAAACTAGCCTCTTATTACATAATATTTTTGAATAAGAATGCACCAATGCTTACAAAAACCACAATACGATCCATACAATTTGTGAACTTACAAAAACCGCACACTACTTCAATACCGGCGTTTTTAAAACCCACTCTATCGCACAAAAAAGAACAGATTGTGCTGACTTCCAGTATTTTTATCCACCCCTGTTCTCAGCCGCAAAACCTCCGGGCTACACAACCCCAACGACATAGAAAGAAAAATAAAAAAATATCTATGGAGAAAGAAAAAAGATTTTGAAACTTTATCCCCCCTCCAATTTTTGGAAACTTTTTCCTACATTTGATAAAGTGTGCCCCGGGGCTACATTTCTCAACCTTAGCCCCTAACCGGTACGAAGGTCACATCTGCAGCCGTATCAATAAAGCCACTTTTCCGTTTCGGCCAGTGTAATTTATGGAATTCAGAATACCTTCATATCGCCGCCCAAAGTGCTCTTAATATTTCCTTCCACCGCATCGTAGATTAAAGCAAAGGGATTCTCAGAAGTTTGGGGTGCTGCTGGATTTTTTTTTTTTTTTTCTTTTTTTTCTTTCCAATGGCTTTAAATCTTGAAATAGTGAAGTAAAATATAAAGTCTTATCGGTTCTCTTTCATTTGTGTAATATTCTTTTCTAATACTATATTAAGACGAAAAAATATATATATATTATTTTAAGCATGCGCAGTTAGCTTGCTAAGGTGTCAGGTTCGAATTCTCTGACGACATCCGTTGCTTGTTTCTGATTTTGAGAAGCTAGAAAACTTGGTGAGGACTTGCGTAAAACGTCTCGTATCGATGGTCCAAAGCATTAATATCAACAATGGATCGCTCCTATTAACATTTTCCACCCGAGCAACATTCGAATATGTTTACATTTCAAACATTTTTTGTAAGGAATATAGTCTACAAATATTTTTTGTCAATATTTTCTGTCGAAACAAAATTTGTTTGGCATTCGCAAACGATATAAAGCACTGGTAATGGCATTCGAATATTTTTATGTTAACCAACGAACATTTTCTGCAACAATTATGTTCATCAACGAACATTTTCTGCAACGATTATGTCCATCAACGAACATTTTTTGCAAAAATTATGTTCATCAACGAACATTTTCTGCAACGAATAACTTCATCAACACACATTTTCTGCAACGAATACCTTCATCAACACACATTTTCTGCAACGAATACCTTCATCAAAGAGCTTTCTCTGGTTTCCTCAACGAACATTTTCTGCAATGATTATATTCATCAACGAACATTTTCTGCAACGAATACCTTCATCAACATACATTTTCTGTAACGAATACCTTCATCAACACACATTTTCTGCAACGAATACCTTCATCAAAGAGCTTCTCTGGTTTCCTCAACGAACATTTTCTGCAATTATTATATTCATCAACGAACATTTTCTGCAACGAATACCTTCATCAACGCACATTTTCTGCAACGAATACCTTCATCAACGAGCATTTTCTGGTTACCTCAACGAACATTTTTTGCAAAAATTATGTTCATCAACGAACATTTTCTGCAACGAATACCTTCATCAACGAACATTTTCTGCAACGAATACCTTCATGAACAAACATTTTCTGCAACAAATACCTTCATCAACGAGCTTTCTCTGGTTTCTTAATGAACATTTTCTGCAACGATTAATTTTCATTCACGAACATTTTCTGAAACAAATACTTTCATCAACGATCATTTTCCGCTTAATATTTTTCTAAAAATCAAAACTTGATTGATATTCGCCAATTGCATGCAGAAATGGTAATGTCATTTGAACATTTTTACAATTTGAACCTTTTCTGAAACGAATACTTCCATCAACGAACATTTTCTGCTTAATATTTATCACCAAAAAACGAAATTTGGTTGATATTCGCTAATTGCATGTAGCAATAACAATGATGTACGTATAATAAGGAAACACCTAATATTTTAACTAAATAATTGCATTAAGCGATAACTTGAACACATATGTTTGTATATTTTCCTTCATACTTATTTATTGTTTTTTACAAAAACTTATAGAAAATACGCTTATATAAAAGAGGACCAAAAAGAAATGCTTTCATTTTTTCCTTCAAAATTTCATACTTCAACAATTAACCTCAAAATTCCACATTTCCAATGTGCAATTTTACTAAACGGACCTCATCCATACACACCTATGGACAGTAACAGTACCACATAAAGAATCATCTTGAGCGTCTACTTCCTGCACATCTCCACAATTCCGAGGCACTGTGGGTAATCACGCGTCAATTCGCGTGGGGATAAA
Source organism: Caerostris extrusa (assembly GCA_021605095.1). Taxonomy (NCBI): domain Eukaryota; kingdom Metazoa; phylum Arthropoda; class Arachnida; order Araneae; family Araneidae; genus Caerostris; species Caerostris extrusa. The sequence continues at coordinate 67,403 of BPLR01003429.1, forward strand.
AACGTGGGGAAAAACCTCGGAAAAAGGGATCGGATAGGGATGATTCAATCTCATCCATGGATGGAATCTATCCTAATGGAAAGAATGCATAAAAAATAAGAAATGCGCCACAGCTGCAGTTCTGGACCCAGCGGACCAAAAAAATAAAAGGAAGGGGGAAGAAGAACCAAAGTTTCAAATCAAATTCTAGGGATGGGAATCAGGGGGTGGGGGTTGAAGGTTATGACCTGAGAATTTTAAGGGTGTTTTTCCCCGCGCTTGAAGTTTTCGGTGAAGAATTCGATCCTGTTGTTATTAATATATTGTCGGTCGCTTTTGGTGGAATAGTTTTGGAGTTGAATCATCGTACGATTGATATTAAATTGGAAATGTAAAGTAGGGAATTGGATTTATTTTTTTCCCTATATGGAATGGTTCATAGGTGAACGAATATTTGTTAGAAGTTTTGAATCGCATTTAAAAAGCGTAGGAATATTTTATATTCAAAAAGCGTGAGAAATATAAGCAATGGCTTCACGGCATAGGACAATAATATAAATATGAAATTAGCTGTCATGGCATAAGATATTCTGTAATAATACTAAAATGCTTATAATTACGTTTCTTTTTCTTACTTATTTATAATTTTAGAATTATTTTATTGCTAGAATTTTAAAATCAAAAATGGCTTGCATTTTTTAAGGTTGAAAGACAATTTTCTGCATTATTAGTAATTACATACATAGATAAAAGGATATTTATTAGGAGGTTTTGGATTGTATACATTAATTCCAGTTGAGTGTTATAATTATTTTAATGGTCAAGAAATATATTATGAGTATATATATATATATATATATATATATATATATATTAAAAAAATATCAAATATATTAAAAGTTATTGATATATTTTTTAAAAAATATATCAAATTAAAAATAAAACTAAAATTAAATTTTTAATCCATAAAATCTTATTTTTAATGATTAATTGTGTTTTTACATTGTAATAAATGTATTTTAATATAGTTTGCATATTCAGTCCAATTAATTCCTATATTTATATGATACCACTTATAAAATGCAGGGTTACAGTTAGATGTAAAGTTAATAATAATGATTAGATAATTTATGCATATGGTCGAAGTGGGATACGCGTAACCCAGAATGTACAAAAACGTAGTCTCATGAATTTTAAAAATTAATAAATGATTTGATCTTTGGTTACACATATATACATAAATATTTATACACACACACATACATACTTATATATACATATTCAGCAAATAATTAGGAATATCAAAATTATTTAAAAATCTAATAATATATCAAAATAAAATGTTAAATTGATTAACTTTATTGCTACCTAATTTATCAACTATTATTTCTCTGTTTTTTTTTGTCCGTTCGGAATTTAAAGCGTGTAGTGTGCAGTGCAGGTTGTGCAATCCGATTGTAGCAGAGTGTGAATGGGTTGAGATACTTGAGGCACATCTTGGAGAACTCACAGCTTTATTAACACACCACAAACACCACATGCATACAGTTAGAGACGTATAATATTCAACATATCTAAAGACAGATAATTACAGACTCGGGGAAGGAATCAACCTTTATGCCGAAAACCCGATACTCAAGTATGCGCAGAGTGCGCGAAATATGCTTTCTTTTTGGGTGAGAGTCTGTAGGCCAACTGTTACGCCGGATTCCATTCATTATATTTCCTCTCGGGATGAGAGACTGTAAACTAAAAAGTTTCTCAGCAGAAGCTCAAGTTGTGCTTTATTTTATTTTTATTATTACTTCTCGGGTGAGAGTCTCGAGGCCTACTGACCATTTATCATGAAAGCCACAGGGCCAGTGCGTAGATATAAGCATGGTTACAAGAGCGAATTTTAAATAAGTCATAATATAAAAACAAAAACTCGTAGAATTGTTAATTTATTTGTCTTTTAAATTAATGAATGCAAATAAAATAGTTATCAAAAATTTATTGAGTGATAATTACTGAGTGACGCACTCAGAAAATTATTTTCTTAAAAAAAGTAACTTTTAGAAAATTACAAATCGATCAATACAAGAAAGTTAATAAATATAAAAATTAAATATTTAAAGAAAATTAAATGAAACACATTTTTTAATCTTACATAATTATTTATTTTTAAAAATATTTTTTATTATTTTAACGAAAAATTTATATTGAATGCATCTAATTTTATATTGCATATCCAAAAAGCAACTGAAGATTAATAAATATTTAACTGGCATTTTTAAAGAATAATAATAAGTATAATAATAAAAAGAATGATAAAGAAGTAAATGTAACATAATTACCATCATGTTGAACTCGATTCAACCAGGAAGATTTCTAAATATATTAAGGAAAAAAACTTGAGAATAAAACATTTATTATTTGTCAGTTAGTATGAAATGTACAAAAATTCCCTAACTATACACCTGTCAAAAAATGTAATGATAACTGGAAAAAAAAAAAAACTATTATTTTTAGCGTCGACTGTAACTGAAAATCATTTGCGGTCTATTTCTAGTTTGAAATGTTCTTAAAATGTAACGTATCCTTGAAATTGTTAATTTCAAGCAAATATCTTTTAAGGAAAAAAATTACATGGTAAAGATTCGCAACTGAAGCGTAACAATATATAATCATGAGATATTAAGATAAATTTTTGTTTCAATAGAAATAAAATATATTTTTTTCTAGGTTTATGTTAAGAGATCGTTGGCATTTCAATTATTAAGTCAGAGAATGGAGTTCTTTATACATTTTCTAAAAATAGGTGAGAATGCTTAAAATTTTTAGATAAAAAGTTATAATTTTCATTTTATTCTGTATAAATGTCAAATTTGAAGAGGAATTAAAGATGATAATAGTAGTTTTACTTTAGCGATCGGCTGATTTTTAAAAAAATTTATTTTGAATATTATAGATTTTTGATATTTATATTTAATTTATTTTGTATTATTTTCTTTTTTTTATAAACTCCATATTTCATATGTTTGCGTATTTGGTTTCTTTTTTTGCATAAATGGGCATGTTTGTTTTATCAACAAAGCAAGTTATTGCTGATTTAATGTTAATTATAATAGGGAATAGGAAATTAAGATTTACAAACTGTTCTGTTTTTAGACTGTAACAAAAAATATATATATATATATATATATATATATATATATATATATATAATTTTTTTCGCAAATAACTTATTTTTTAATTAGAATAATTTGACATTGAAATAATTTATTAAAGAAAAAATAATAATAATAAATAAATAACTCAAAAAAAATATAATAGCATAACTTTTCCAAAATAACATCTTATTTTTAATTAGAATATCTGATAAAGACTAAACATTGAAATTATTTATTAAAAGAAAAAAAATTTAAATAATTAAATAAATAATAAAATTTTAAAAAATGATAATATAAAAAATAAACTAAAAATAATTATAAAATTAAATTAAAAAAAGAAATTATGAATGGTAAAAAAAAAAAAAAAAAAGATAAATAGTAAAATAAAAACTTATAAAATTATAAAAATGA
>BPLR01003430.1:0-52524 GCA_021605095.1 Caerostris extrusa
ATATTCTTCCACAAATCTGAAAAAAAATTCATGAAAATTGGAGCAATGTTTGAAATAATATTTGTAAAAATAATATCTGATTACATAGGAAATGATAATTTTTTATTTAAAGTAATATCGTATTTTGCTGAAAAAAAGTTTTAAGTTAAAAAATAAATAATAGGTAGATGAGTCTCTTTACGGGTATCTATTTTAAATATACCTACATATTTTAAACAATGAGGCTGAATAGCTTAAAAGTCTATTTATTGATAAGAAATATAAAATAAAAAGCAGAGCACAAAATTGAGAAAGTACATGGAAAATTCAATCTATATAATGTATCATAAGCAAAGCTACTACCAGTACTTTAAGTACTACTAGTACCATAGGAAATAATGATTACAAACTTTTGGGAATGAAACATCCTAAACTGTAAAATTAACGTAAACTTTTAAATTGATGTAATCAGACACATATTTCTTAAAATAGTATGCTGAAATAATGGATAATGATAATTTCTTTTTAATTTCTAAACAAAGATGAAATTATATTCATTGATATAACTAATTTTTATAAAATAGTAAGAATATACTTACAAGGATGTTAAATGATCTTTTAATGGATGAGAGCTTTGCCATATCCAAGACCTCCGTAAGCAAGGCCAACACCATGTCCAAGAGCAACGCCATGTCCAAGACCAACACCATGTCCAAGAGCAAGAGGAGCTCCAAGACCAACACCATGTCCTAGACCAAGACCTGCTCCATAAGCGAGTCCAAGAGGTGCTCCATAACCAAGTCCGGCTCCGTGTCCGATCACGCCACCATAAGCTACTGGGGCGGCGACGGCCAATGGGGCGGCATAGGAAAGTTTAGCGTGTCCAACAGCTACAGCTGGGGGCCACGTGGTTGACGACTGGGGCGACGGGTCCGGCGTAGGGGCTGGCAATGAGGGCAGCAGCTGGGGCGCTGGCGGCGGTTCCGGGTTCGTTGGTCTTGACGGTGGCCCTGAATCCGTGTCCGTCAGCGACGTAGTCCACTCGTCGGGCCCTACCGTCGATGTCGGCGATGGTGTAGGATCCCTTCTTGTTTCCGTGGGCATCTCCTACTTCGGATCTGGAGTTGGTGGCAACAAGTCCATCCTGATTCCATATGAAAGCGTAGTTACCGAAAGCCTATGATTCCATAAAAATGGACATATAAGGATCGATTTTTCATGCTTTAATTTAAGTTCATACAATGTTGAAATTAAAACTGTTTAAAATCAGCTTACAAGAAGAATCAATGGACTAATAGACATACAAGCGTCTCCATTGGTATATAAAGCTTAAAATTACGTTTTATAAGATTTTAAGTTCTATTCGCTTGAAAAAAAAAAATTAATCGGACGTTTGAATATGCTACAAGCAGATATTTAAAAATTAATTTGATATAATAATTTTTAATATGAATCTAATATTTAAAAAAATAAAAATCTTGGTAACTTTTGTTTGATGCTTTGTTGATCAGTGATTTATCAGAATTCATTATTAAAACAATTTCTTTAAGTTCAGAATTTGAGTTGCTTTGTGGCAACCCAAAATCTTTTTTTTTTTAAGTCTCGGTATTTATATTTACTTTTCTGCAATACAATTAGAAATTAACTTTTTCGTAAAAAATGAATCTTTAAATAATTAAAAACTACAGAGTTTCATTTTAATGTTTCATGAAGAAAAGATGTGACTTACATCTTGAGATCGGGCGCTGTTGCTGACTCCGGTGTTGACCAGATGTCCGTGTCCTCCGTACAGGACAGAAGCCTGGCAAGCAGCTACGAAAGCGACGAGGATAGCGATCTGTGAAAACAAATAATATTTTATAAACAACAATAATCCTTTGAAAATAATGAATGGCAGGAAAGCATTAAGATGTGGATTGGAATAAATGAGTATTGATATGAAAATAGATTATGTTGGTTTGTCGCTCTACGGTCATTTTGTACACACTTTAGGTTAATTAGATCGGGATAAACAGTTTAAAGTGGTTTCCGAACCCATAACAAATATCCATGCCACCACCAATATTTGGGCCTGAAGCCTGTAGCACCAAAAAATGCTAACAGAAATGCTAAATGTCAGAATACAACACAGAAATTTATTGTTACAACCATTATACGAGTAGTTGATCCCTATTTATGTCGTATGTCGGAAAAAAAGCTCTCAAATTCCAATTGTCTGTACTTGATACTCTGGTCACATTCAGTCGATGCGTTTTATGTACTGCAATTATACCGCAATCTTTCCTATGGATTCGAAACTTTGTCCTTTTTACTCGAAACATACTCATTTACCAACGGTGCTCGAATGTTGCGATTTAAAATACTATAGGACATCTACTATCATTACATATCCTGCAACATGTACATACATGTACAACAATACATGTACTATTGTACATTGTATGTGGTATTAATAATTGGTTATTAATGTTCAAAATATAAATTTTTATAAACTGACAATTTACAATATAAACAGCTTTCTGAAAGCTTATTGAATATTCTGATAGAACATCATTTAAAAAGTTAGTACTATTTTTAGAATTAATAGAAATAATAGGTTAAGTTAAACTGGATTTTAATTCTATCCTTAGGATATTAGGAAAAAGGATATTAAAAAAAAATTACACAATAAAATTAATATAAAATATAAGGAAAATAATATTAGAATAATTTCATTATGAGAAAATATAAAGTTTAGTTTGTCGCTCTACAGTCATCTTGTGCACTCGAGGGCTAAGCAGACTGGACCTACAGTTTAAAGAGGGTTACGACCACTCCAAACATCCATGCCATCGCCAGGATTCCAACCTGTAGCCTGGGATACCAAAGAGCCAGAGCGCTAGCCACTTGGCCACCAAAAACATAAAGGACAGAAAAGAAGAAATCTTTAAAATGTTGTAGAATTTGTTTGGTACAAAATGCAATTTTTTTTTTTTGATTATTGGTTTGTCGCTCTTGCTCTTTTGGGCACACTTTAGGCTAATTAGACCGGGGACCTACAGTGTAACGGGGAATAAGAACCACAATCGGATTTGAACCTGAAGCACCAAAAAGGCCAGAGCATTAACCAATTGTCCATCAGGCCGCAGTCTGCTTTTTAAGAGATGGTAAATGAAAAATACCATTTTGAAAACTTGGAGATTAAAATATCCTTAAGTTTAAAATATATAAAAATATAAAATAAAATTTAAAAAATAAAATATCTAGTTGGCCATCAGGCCGCTTTTTTGATGAAGCACATCTCTCTAGAAAAGTGATTGTATCAATTAAAAGTTTTTATTTGTGGGGATATAATAGTAACACGAATTTAATATCAAATATTTGTTAAAATATATTTTTAAATAAACATATACTTTTCGTAAAAATTTAATTTGTTATTTATTTTATATAAAAAAAAATTCTTCTATCCAACAGTTAGACCAACATCAAATAGAAAAAAGTTACTATAAGAAGTCAACATACCTTTGCGAACATTTTGCTGGATTACTTCTTGTAAGAGTTCAAGAAACTGAATGTGTATCCGTTGGAAAACCAACCCAATTTATACCAGAAATTCCCAAAGGTTTTCCAACTGATTAAATACGTAACAGATGGGAACTTATTGAAATGAAAAAAATATTTTTTTTATTTTCCAAACAACGTCTTGTCTTCACCCATGCACTAGCACCACGCCCATGTTACATTGTATTTAGTTTACGAACGGTTCCAAGGACCTTCTAGAAACTGGTCTTTATTGGGATAAATCTTCCAGTGTGAGGGTTCTCGGTTCGTGTCCCATCATCAATCGGGGAGATCACCGAAGGTCTTCCGATGGATAACCGATCGAATCATTTCTGTTTGGGTGGAGTTGAGTGCCAACATCATAAGTTTCGTCTGCATTGTAATGAAGGAATGTTTTTCCTATCTGTTTGTTCTAATTGGGAAAAAAGAACTTTTTTTTTGTAGATCGTATCGTGACGAGGCGTCCTTGCATTTTTGCGGAGGAAAACGGGTGTCTGCGGTTGAATAGTTTTAATTTATTTTGTTTTAATCTAAATTTTATGTCGTTGAGATAGGATAATTTGGATACAGGACGGCATTTTCTGTTAAATTTTACGATTAAGATAAAATATGAAACATTTTCAAATTTTTGGATACAAATAAGGAGTTTTCATTTAATTTAGAACAATGGCATTCATAATTGGAATAAGAGATGTTGTGCTTTATTTTTTTTTTTGTGGTTGACTTAAGCTTTAATTTTAATGTTAGCTTAAGCTTTTTTTCAAGTTTGTTGCCATTTATGGTTTATTTGGTTTGTCGCCTTACGGTAATTTTTTGCACACTTTGGGATAATTAGACCGGGACCTACAGTTTAACGTGGATTTCGAACCACCCATAAACATCACGCCACCACCAGGATTCGAACCTGAAGTCTGTGATATCAAAGGCCAGGGCGAGATCAGGTCGCCGTTGCCATTTATGAGAGAGTACATATTTGAATTAAGTGCAGTTTTTGAATGATCTGTTTCATGTAAAAAAAATAATAATAAAAAAACTAAAAAAGGGTTATTGATCCATAAATATTTTAAATAATTTATTTTTTATGTTATGTTGTGTTAATTAATTGATACAACTAAATTTTAACATTGGACAATGTTTTTTTAATAGCAAATATGCATTATAAATAAAAGTAAAAAGGCCTGATGGGCGAATAGCGAGTTCCAATCTCGGCGGTACCATGAATGTTTGTGATAGTTCGGAATCCACTTTAAACCGTAGGTCCCGCTCTAACAGGATCGTAGAGCGTAAGGGTAGGGTTACTCGCGTGCGTAGCCTATCTTCAAGCCACCACACACCGCCTGAGTAGTGCTAAATGAGTGACGTCGGTGCAGCCCGTGCTTATGGTATAAAATACAACTGTCTAAGTATTTGCCAGCTCAATTAGAAAAAAAAAAATGTTTGCTTAAGCTTTTTTCAGATCGTTGCCCTCTATAAGAGAGTATATGCTTTAATGAACTGCATTTTTTTGAATAATCTGTTTCATATAAAATAACAAAAGGGATTATTGTTCAATAAATATTTTAAATAACTTATGTTTATATTATGTTGTGATAATGAATGACAACAATTAAATTTTATGTCTTTTTTTTTTTTAATAACAAATATGTTGTTTTAATGCAGTTGGCAATACAGAGATAGTTAATCTTTTATGCCATAATGCAAAGGCTGCACTGTTGTGACCCATTTAGCACTACCCAGAGGGTACGTGTAGCTTGAAGATAAGCTACGGAGGCGAGTAACACTACCCCCACAACGATGGGATAACCTATTAGACCGGGACCTACGGTTTAAAGTGGATTCCGAATCATTGCAAACATCCATGGCACTGCCGGGACTCGAACCCGAAACTTGCAGCCCCGAGTGCTAGTCACTCAGCCGTCAGGACCTTTATTAATATCTAATTAATACTATTATTTATAAAGGAAGGTTAAATTCATTTTTTAACTGCTTTTATATGAATATCTTTTATTTGATTGAAAATAACAGTATTACTGATGAACTTCAATTCCTATAATAATATATTATTAATTTTTTACTTGATTCTTCAGTATCCATAATCTTTAAAACCAGTAATTCAGATTAGGATGCAATTTAATCTTAGACAGGAAACTTTTTAGATGGATAATGCACTAATACTTCTAACATTTAGTATACTAAAATCAAATATTTAACGGTTAACTACTAATGTTAACTATGGTTTAAAGTAGATTCCGAACCATTACAAACATCCAGCGGCATCCGGGACTCGAACCCGAAACCTGTGGTACCGAATGCCAAACATTCGGCCATCAGGTTTCCATTTATGTTTACCTTGTAGTACGCTCTGGCTCTCGGTACCTCAGGTTTCGGATTCGAGTTCCGGTGGTGCCATGGATGCTGTAGTGGCGGAATCCACTTTAACCGCAGGTCCCGTCTAATAAGGATCGTAGAGCATTGCTGGGGTAGTGTTACTCGCGCGTCCGTAGCGTATTTTCAAAGCTACGAGCCACCTGGGTAGTGCTCAATGAGTAACGCCGGTGCAACCCTTGCGTATGGCATAAATACAACTGTCTAAGTCAGGGGAGGCCAACCGGCTGGCCGCATGCGCCCCGCCTTGAACATTTTTCCGGTCAGTGAGATTTATCACATTTTCACAAAATATAATTATTTTATAATGGCCAAAGTAGTGAAAACTAATGCATCCATGTATTAAAAAAATGAACTGTCGAAATGATGAGAAAATTAACTTTGATTTTAAATTAATATTCTTGCGAATATAAGACAGATACTGCCTGTTTTATTTATGAGTTTAGAGTTATGAGTTCGCAGAGTGAATTTAATTATAAACACCAATTACGTTGAAACACCAATGACGATAATCACCAATTATAATTACGATTGCAATACCAATTAAGACGTGCAAGTAACCAAATCGAGATCGATTTGCAAAAGCTAATGAAAAGAGCGGAGAAACAAATATCGCATTAGTAAAATAAATATTTTTTGAATGATTTCATTTTTTATTTCATTTTTAGTGTTATGTATCTCTTTACAATGTGTGTTTAGTATCTTTATTACATTATCTATGTTACACGTAAACATAATAAGAATAATAGTGCTAACAATAATAATAACTCATCATGTTTCAATTTTCACCCAGAAGTATGTCTACAGTGGGTCGCAATCTAATAGGGGGATATGTAATTTTATATGCTGCCAGTGGAATTAGGATGTATTTCCAAAGTGGCCCGCAAGATCATTTGGGTTGGCCACCCCTGTGTTATACCTTGTGGAGCTTTTCATTTCTTTCATTTATTCTTCTTTCATTTTTAAAACAATGTTATGATAATTACACCAGCACAATAATAAATCCACAGCAGCAGTAATTAATCCACCCTTTTAAACCATTTCTTGAATTCACGAAATTAACAAAACATTTATTTCCTGTGTGTTTGTATAAATAGTCTCATTCTTTTGCTTCACCTACAATGAGTCAGACATGAAGGAAAGAGTGAATTAACAACTCATTGAATTCGAACCCATTGAACTAAATCACAGCTGGACGAGGAAGTGAAAACAGTCCTTTGTTCTCTCATAACGTTCCAACAAAAGCTGTCCGTCGCTCGAAGTAGTAACTAATTACTATGCCACGCCCTTGATCACTGGCGGCTGAAATCGAAAACACTCAGCGGTTTGCGACCATTAATGAATCGGCGACCTTAGCCCATATTTCATAAGCGAAGATTTCCGGCGATGAGGAGAAAGGGAATTTATTCCCTTTAAGGGGATTTTTAATTTTTGAAAGGGATTTTTGAATAATTTAAATCGTTTGGATATTTTTTCTTCAATTCCTTCTATTAGCTCCCACTCTCCCTATATATATCTTGTTCACATTTTCAATCGTTCATAAAACACTTTTTATTCATCCACTCAAGTTCAAATACAATTTTTTTTTTGAACTTGTAGTGGATGACACTGATGTTAATACAGTTTTTTCAAATATTAATTTATTCATTAAATTTAATTCATTAATTTTAGGTTTTTTAGATTTAAGTTGCATATGTCTACCCATAGATGGCGCCATATAAACTTAAAAACATGAATGAAAATTATTTATACAGGCCTTTTCTGCAATAGAATGAAAAAAAAAGTAGGAATTGACTTTAAATTTTTTTTATATTACTTGTATCTTTGTTAAGAAGGAAAAGATATTGATATGAAAATAAGCAAGTGAGAGTCATGAAGGTAGAAATGACGCAATTACCATATTAAAAAAGATTTTTAATACGCAAATTTTTCTGTTTTATTTTTATTTAATGGAGTAAGATAATAGCTTTGCTTTCAATTTTTCCAATTGATAAATTTATGAAAGAATTTAAAAGGAATTTTTAAAAAAATGAATAATGTATTGTACATCTATATATACTTTCCTTTCATTCAATTCCTTCTATTAGCTCACACTCTCCCTATACATATCTTGTTCAAATTTTCAATCGTACATAAAATACTTTTTATTCATCCACTGAAGTTCAAATGCACTTTTTTTTTTTTTTTTTTGAACTTAATACGGCTTTATCAAATATTAATTCAGTAATTAAGTTTAATTAATTAATTTTAGTTTTCTTTAGATTTAAGTAGCATATATATACCAATAGATGGCGCTAGATGAAAGAGGAAAATTTCAACTTAAAGTGAAAACATTTTTTTTTTCAATTCCTGTATATATTTATATATCTTGTTCAAAATTTTCAATCGTTCCTAAAATACTTTTTATTCATTCACTCAAGTTCAAATGCATTATTTTAGACTTGTAGTGGATGACACTGGATGTGAATACAGTTTTTTAAATATTAATTCATTCATTAAATTTAATTAATTCATTTTAGTTTTATAGGGTAGAAAAAAATTCTCTAAAATAAAATTTTTCTTTGTTGACCTAAGTAGGAATTGACTTTAAAATTTTGTTTTTTATATTACTTGTTTTCTTTGTTAAGAAGAAAAGATATTGATATGAAATGAGCAAGTGAGAGTCATGAAAGATAAAAATTCGTTTACTAAGACCTATTTCGATGTAATTACAATATTAAAAGATTTTTAATATGAAAATTCTTCTATTTTATTTCTATTTAATGGAGTAAGATGTAATAGGTTTGCTTTGAATTTTTCCAACTGGTGACGGATTTATGAAAAAGAGTTTAAAAGGAATTTTTAAATGATTGAATAATGTATTGTATATCTCTATATATTTTCCGTTTCTATTTTCTTGCTTGAATCGAGATGTGTTTGTTATTATTCTATTAATCGTTTAATGATGTTTTAAGAATATGGCATTGTTTTCATAAACGTAATTAACTAATGGTATTAGAATGTAAGCAATGATGCGAAAGTGAGAAAACACACAATTTACGCAATTACACGCAATTTACTACTGTGTCCAAAAAGTAAGACCAATTTTTTTTTTTCAAAAACTCTTTATTTATTCTTTCAAATTTATTTCATTGCCTTCAAAGTCATCCCCTCCGGACACAATGCACTTATGCCAACTTTTTTCCAATCCCTCAATGCATGCTAAAAGTCATCGGCAGGGATGGCCTTCAAAGCGAGCGGCGAATCACGTTGAATCTCTTAAATCGACCCAAAACGATGTCCTCAGAGTGATCTTTTGTGTTTAGGGAATAGCCAGAAATCGCACCGTGTGCATACGGTGGTTTGTGGAACGATATGGGTTTCATTTTTTTGCGAAAAAAGGCACGAAGAATCAATGCAGTGTGAGCTGGCGCATTCAGTGTTTTCGGTACCAATTGAGATGTACGCGTTTGAGGCCCAAAATGGAATGGACCGATCCTTTGAAGTTCCAACATCAGCAGCAAGGTCTCTAATTGTAAATCGACGGTTTGCAAGCACCCAATCTTTAATTTTTGGACGTGAACTTCGTCGGTTGAGGTTGATAATCGACCATAGGTCTCTTCGTCTTCAATGCTTCTCTGCCTTCTTTTGAACTGTTTATACCACTTGTAAACATTCCTCAACACAGTAGTATTGATATGAAAATGAGAAAGTGAGAGTCATGAAGGTAGAAAAAGGATGCATTTACAATATTGAAAAGATTTTTTAATACAAAAATTATTCTATTTTATTTTTATTTAATGGAGTAAAGATATAATAGATTTGTTTTTGAATTTTTCCAACTGGCGACGAATTTATGAAAGAGTTTAAAATGAATTTTAAATTAATGAATGAATAATGTATTGTGTATCTATATAGAGGGTGATTATCTTTAAAGTACAACTTTTAAAATGCTGTAAAAGAAGAACCACTCATCACCATGAGTCCAAATTTTAAATTAAATAATTGAAGAAGTGGATTTGAGTTGAAGATACTTGAAGAAGGGGGAAACGGTATAGTATCAAAAATTGTTCCAAAGTGTCTTAATAAATGGCGCTGTAAGCGGCACAAAGAAAGTGAATTTGGCTGCCAGTGATATTTTGAATCGAAATGACAACGTATTTGGCATGAGTTGCAATTTAAAGTATCTTTCATCAAAATCTGAAATTCTTTCAAACAAATTGCTCATTACATTTCTTAAAATTAAAATAGACATAAATATATCATTTCAAAAATGTTTTTGCCATTACAAGCAAAATAATTTCATACAACTGAAGCTATATATTTATTCGTAATAAAGACGACGAAAAAACAGATGTCGTTGAAATGATGGTGTTTAAGTAATACATTTTGGCAGTAATCATAAAGTTCATAAAAATTTATCTTAATCTTTATAAAAATTTTTACGAACAAACAAAACTTGATAAAATCTAGTTTTATCATGATTTTAATACATTTTCTATGATAGAATTACATTCCTTCTATTGCTAACATATAATGATGTAAAAAAGTACAAAAAAATATAATATTTGTTAGTTTACAGTTAAAATATGCTTGAGAACTTTTATTGACATAGTGCAGATTACATGGTCTTTTTTTGAAAGTAATAAAAAAGCGTTTAATTTGAACCTCGTTGCATTCCTGTGAATCATGATTATTTTGAGTCATTACTAAGAATCCAAGCAGCTGGTTCATTCTTCAAACATATAGTAATTTTTTTCTTAAATAACTGAGGAATCAGCATATTTTGTTGCAATAAAATAATAATTTGGAAAATAAAAATACGAAGTGTAGCTTGCTGCTAAATAAACAAGTAATATAAAAAATTAAATAATATAAAGTCAATAAATAATTATTAAATAATGTAAAGACAATTCCTGCTTTTTTTTTTTCACTATATTGCAGAAAGTCCTTTATAAATAAAAGGAAAAAACAAAATGAACATTTCCCTCTTACTGTCGCCATCTATTAGTAGATACATATAACTTAATTGTAAAAAAAAAAAAAAAAAAAAAAAACCAACTAAAAATTAATTAATTAAATTTAATTAATGATTTAATATTTGAAAAAACTGTATTAACAACATCAAGTGTTCATCCACCACAAGTTTCAAAAATGCATTTGAACTTGAGTGGATGAATAAAAAAGTATTTTATGAACGATTGAAAATTTGAACAAGATATATATAGGGAGAGTGTGAACTAATAGTAGGAATTGAAAAACCTTAATTATCAGGTTTGAAAATAATTCTGGTCATTTTTCCCAAAGAAATAAAGAGAAAACTGCCAAAATATATTATTTAATCACCATCCATTCAACAATATCGATTTTTCGTTGTCTTTATTATGAATAAGTATATAGTTTCAGTTTTATGAAATTATTTTTGTAATGCAAACATTTTAAATGATATTAATGATACTTTTTCTTCATACTATATAGGAATCATATTGTGCTTTGATATTGTCCATTTTTCAATTTCTACTATTAGTTCACACTTTCCCTATATATATTTATATATCTTGTTCAGATTTTCAATCGCTCATAAAATATTTTTATTCATCCACTCAAGTTCAAATACATTTTATTGAAACTTGTAGTGGATGACACTGGATGTTAATGCAGTTTTTTCAAATATTATTTCATTCATTAAATTTAATTAATTAATTTTAGTTTTATATGGGAGAAAGAAAATGTCTCTTATATAAGATATTTAGCGGAATATATATTTAGGAATAAATACCGTCAGTGGCGAAGCGTGTAGAAAAAATGTCTTTTCAGATTCTTTTTCATTCTGGGTTCTAGTCTGAGTCAAGGAGGGAACAAAATGGAAAATGAAACATGTGAATAAATGAGTGAGAGAGATGGAAAATGTGTATGTGAGAGACAGAGAGAGTATTTTTGCTAATTTAAAAACATGAATGAAAATTATTTATAAAGGACTTTCTGCAATACAGTGAAAAAAAAAAAAAGTAGGATTTGACTCTAAAATTTTTTTATATTACTTGTTTTAAATGCATCGTGTCAACGAAACGGAGAGATACATGTTTGCTTTCACCGGACCATGTTTTGCTTTCACCGGATTTGCTCAGAAGATAAAATGTTATTATTCTCAAACTCGCGATAAAAACATAATTTTGAAAACAAATTTTAATTTTTGCCAAACTTAAGAAAAAAAAAAAAATTTAGAAAATAATAATTAAGAAAAAAATTCTCTTAAAAATCGTCTGCAATATGAAATACAATTTTTAATTTTCTTTTTATTATCTACTTAGTTTATTTATTTTTTTAAATTTAATAATCGTTTGATAAATATTTCCGTAAGAATTTAGATTCCATTGAGTGGGAACATAAGGATTATTTGTATTCTAAAAATTTATTTTGTAATAGAGCAGTTTATTTTCTAATATACTTTGGAATAATTGCGTTTTAACATTTTATAGTTTCTTTAAAGATATCATTTTAATTTGCTTCGGAGATAATATTTTGTTTCTGTTCTTGAATAAGTATAACAAAAAAACTATTTCCATTTAGAAATCTTGATAAAGCATAAAAACTATAAAGCGATTAGTTAATATAACTAAACAAATGAGAACAACGAAGTTAAACTTGGAATTTTAATGAAGGTATGATTTTTTCTTGATGGTTACTTTATGTAAGATACTAAAAAAATTTTTAAATTATTGAAATTAGAATGATTAGCTAAAAATTTGTGTTAATAAAATTTTGATTACATTAACAGGTGATTATTGCAGAAATTTGAAAGCTTTGAAATAGTTATAATTTAAAATAAAATGAATATTTAGTAGAATATATTTTTTTGAAAAAACTATGTTAAGTAAATGTTTATCTGTTGCCTAATGGAATAATAAAGTAGAAGTTTCCTGTTGTCCTGTAAGGGAACTATTATGGCAGGGATTGTTTAGGAAAAAATGATAAAAACAAGCATTATTATAAGTATGCTATGACTGATTTTATAAAATCGATCAAACACTGTGGGATAAATCTCTCTTTATCGTATAAAATTTAAAAGCAACTAATGATAAATACTGCTACAATTCCAAAAAAAACAGAGAAAATTTGAGAAACAGAGAAAAAAAAATTGCAGATTCGTTATTTCCATGGAACAGTAGACGTGCTGGGTACTATATCGAAACGGTTTCTTGTTAAAATAGTTAATTTGAAAGAAAGAAAACGCTGTTCAAAGTGCCGCATTTTAAAAATATATTTAACAATAGTATCCTCGTAATTAGAGGATACTAAATAAGCAAGTAAACAAGAGCTATTATTAAGGAACTCAAACGCATGTTATAAATTACTTTTATTCCACTTTTTTTATTTAAAACGACAAAACAAATTTATGTTGATATTGACGTTATGTTGATGTTGATGTTTCCTCTGTTCTCTTTTGAATTCTAACTATATTTATCATTAGTTTCTTGGTTAAAATCTAGAATACTGTGTCCCCGAGAGAGTCGCCAATCTTGCAACCCCTGAATATTTCGCCAATTTTCCACAAGTTTCTTTAGGGTTGCAATACTGTAAGAGGAATTCGTAGCTTCATTTTCCGAACAATATAATGACTATTTTATTGCTATTGCGATAATTGTTTGCAGAATTTTTATTTGCAATATATAAGAACAGAAATATATATACTTTTAAATAAGTATTCCGATAAATTTTGATAATTCAGAGCTTATTCTTATAACGTATATCTGTCGTTGATACAGAGCATAAATAATTCTTATGAAGTTACCACTCAGGAAAGTAAGTAACAGACAAGAAAAACGATTTTTTAATTTATTAATAACTTATATTTTATTCTTAAATAAATAATTTCCTTTTAAAGAAGTTCGTTTAGTTAGATTTTTGTGGCAATCGTAATTAGAATTCGTATGGAATATTTGAAGCTTTAGTTTTTAGAACGTTAGTTAACGTTACAATTTAAATTTTTAACAATTAAAATAAATGAATACTAATAAAATAATGCGTTTGGAACATTGGATATTTATCTGGCAGAGTACATGTGGCGGCTCCAGCACAAATTTGACATCCGCAAAATTTTTTTATGATTTCACCGATGGAATAAAACGTTCGTTTCCACCACAGACGAAGGACATACCACAATAAAAGGTAAGCTATTCTCTGGTTTCTTCTTCTTTTTTTCTCTTTTTGCTAATATTAATTTATCATTCGAATTCGGCTTCGTAAAGAACATGGCTTATTTTTGACATTAAAAAAAAAAATGGCGAATTAACGAATAATTTTGGTGAAATTTTATCGTAACAGCGATTATTATCTGTGTCTAAACGATACGTTTTTCTGAGTTAGCAAAATAAAATTCCACATAATAATTTTGGCAATAAAGCGATTTAACTTGGTGTGGAAGCAATTAAGGAATAAAATGTTGGAAAAATAATGATATATTTTGGCGTTAAAGCGGCATAAAAAGAAAACTTGCAGATTTTGCCATAATAGTGGTAAACTTTTTGACGAAAGCGATATAAATTGGAATAAAAGGCAATTTAGACATTATTTTTTTTTGTCATAATAGTGCTAAATTTTGGCGTAAAACGATAATATTTTTTTTCCAGAGATAAAAGTTTTTAGTAATAAAAAATTGGTAATAAAGCATTAACTATTGGCGTAAAATCAAAAAACAATTAGCTTAATGAAAAGCGATAAATGTTGTCGATAAAGTATTAATGTTCGGTTTAAAAGCTCGTAACAAAAATTAGCTTTAGTGAAAAAGTTTAGCGATAAAGCGATAACTATTGGCGATAAAGAATTAACTTTTCCGTAAAAAAGCCCTTCAAATAACAAAATTTGCTTTTAGTGAAAAAGTTTGACAATAAACCGATAAATATTGGTGATAAAGCGATAAATGTTGACTGTAAAGCATTTCAAAGATTAAAATTTTGGCACGATAGTGATAATATTTGGCGTTAAAGCGATAAACTTTGGTTTCAAAGCTTTGGAACAGACTTTGGCGTAAATAGCTATTTGACTACTAATGTTGGCGTCATAGCACCGTTTGGCTATAAATTTTGGCGAAATAACATTTTGCAATGATACTGAACTTCGGCAGCCATTTAGTTTGTTTACTTGGCGATTTGGCAACCAAATGATGGATTTGGGTAATATCATTTTGCCGCGCAAACTACCAATTGCATTGAATTCTATGCTTACTTACCGACTTGGCAACTTGGCGATGTGTGTTTGGCAAAAAGAGTACATGATTCTAGATTTTAACCAGTTTCATTTTAGAGTTTATATGATAAAGACCGTTTGGTCTCCCATTGTTTGATACATTTTATTAAATCAGCCATAGAATATATTATAATACATAAAATTCATGTTGACAAATTTAGCGATAAAAGTTATTGAACACAGCTTTGATTTTCTTGTACAATGAGAGGTATTTATTTTCGAATATGATAAAAAATCATTGCTAATTATTCATTATTAATTAATGTTAATATTAATCCATTACAGTAATTTTTTAAAAATTTTGACCCTATTTTATAAGTCTTCTTCTCTTTTAAGCGTTTTGTATTAATTATAAAATTTTTCTTTTCATTAACTTGTAATTTATTTTTCTCGAATATTAAATTATTCTTAAATACAAACGATTGATAAAACTGTTTGTTTATTTTTTCGTTCATATCAAAAATAAAAACGAAATCTACAAATTATAAGATATGTTTAATTTTCTTTTTAGATTAATTTGATGGAACTTAATTAATGGATTAATTTAATTAAACTTAGAACACGAACTAGAAAGGACACCTCATCTTGAGGAAATATCCCAGGAGCAGCATCTTTTCTTGAACTTAAGTGATGGCCAAGAACCTGAGTGACACATAAAAGGTAAAGGTAACATAGTGAAACTTGTTAAAATGAGATATTATCATGAAGTTGCCAAAGGATAATATAATGACTTAGATTATAATGATTCTGTACAATACTGCATAAAATATCATTTTTTAAAAAGTTTTCTGTTGTTTTTAGAAAACAAAAATATCCAGAAGCAGCAAGTCAGGTCCCTGAGTTCTCGCCTATTCAACCTCAGAACATGAATTAGAAGGGACACCTCATCTTGAGGAAAGTATCCAAAAGCAATATTTGTTCACATAAATAGGAATTACTAATTTTAAAGCATCTTTTCTTTAAGTCGATTAAAATGAAAAAACAAAATATAGGCTTAATACTATTAGTTGATTTCTATAAATGACAAATCATTTTTTTAAAGTCTTGTTGCTTTGTTTTTAGAAAATATTTGTTCACAGAAATGAGTACTAAATAAACACCATTTGAATATTATTTTTATACTACATCTGTTGTAATACAATTAAAATAATTATTTTTAAATGTTTATTCTGTGATCAAATTATTTTATTTTATTCATGTTTTTTATGCAAACTTTTACAAAACAAATCAAATGTGAACATGCAATCCACAGTCAATTGCAATGGAATATTAGGTAAAAATATTCTCTTTTATATTTGAAGCTCTTTAGACATCTTTATTTTATTTTTTTTTCATGTTTTTTTAATTGCAAGTGTTATAGTTTTTATTTAAAATGGTGCATTTCAATTTTCTTGTTTGTATTAAAGTCTAAGGCTATCATTACAATTAGCAAAAAAAATCCCAATTTAAGCATTCAACTTCAAACTACTTACGACTATTTACAAATATCATGTGATAGAGTGAAAAAATAATTGTTAATCTTGGAAAGTTTCAGTGTATTCTTTAACTGAAGCAAGATCAATTTATTTATTACATTTTTCAAAAAATTTGGAATCATTTCATCATGGAATCATGAATGTATCTCGTCTCTCCCAAACATAAAGAGATAGAATATTTTTTTTTTTCAATTTCTATCGTTGGTTGATTCTTTTACCAACAGCGTATTTCTTATTCGAAGACGGACTTCTGTTGACTAGGCTGCTATTAAGTCACCTTATTTGTAAAAAAAAAATTATACTTCTTCATAACAAAAGAAGATTTTGCGGCCACACGTTTTAACAAAACTTCTTTACATAAAATGAACTATTAAATTAAATTTCATTTAAGCTTCAAAGCATTCAAATAAAATGGTTAATAATAATCTTCTGCCGAGTCTTTCGTTGATAAAGAGGGGGAATAGATTTTTTGCTTAAATAAATAAAAACTGTCAGACCTTTCAGGAAAAAAATTCGCGTTTCATTTACGTTCATCTCATGACTTGCTTCAACTTAGCTTTTATACAAGAAATTGTGTCTCACTGTAATATTTATCCTGTTTTGCTGAAGCAATTAATTGTTCATGCCCTGCAAGGCCAATGTTCTCCACCTCACCCCTACTGAAGTTTTAACACAAATATCAAAATTTGAAGCAATTGTATTTTAAATAAATTGAGTAGTTTTCGTTTTAAAAGGTTACATTTTAAAGAGATTTTTTGGTCAAGAAAAACACAGTGACTTAATGTTGTGTTAACTATTTTTTACTTTTACTTTTAAAGATACTTCATTCAAGTTAATAATAATTATAAAGTAAATCGGATTATAAATATTTACGATTTTCAAAATACTTTTTGCAGAAAAAAATATTCTAAGAAACTCGTCAGTTGACCCTGAGAATCTCACGACCCAGTAGACGTTCGACAAAACAGGCGCTGCAGTTAGTTATCAGTTCTCGTCCCGGTGCTGCCTCAGGGCAGCTTCATTTACAGTCTCTCAGCCCGAGGAGAGATAAGTTAGTACTATCCTGTGCATAAATTGGCCTACAGACTCTCATCAGAGGAAGCCCTATTGGCCTAAGCTATCCAGTGTGTACCTTATTTACAGTTTTGACGTGGAATCCTACCATTTAAATATATGTCTTTAAATGTCTGTTGTATATTAATCTTTGTAGAGCGTGTTGGGGAGCTTGTAAATAAAGTGATGTGGTTTATACACTCAAGAACCAAAACATTATGACCACCTGTCAATAACGAGTTGGCCCACCTTTTAGCGCAACACAGCTTCAACCCGCCTTGGCATGGATTAATACGACGACGACGATTTGTAAGGTTGACGGAGCTCCCTTGGTTTTTAGGTAACCGTTAACTCCTTCTTTGCATATGAAAGGGAAGTTACTTTATCTTTTAAGTCCATTGAATTAGTAATAAACAATTAAAATAAGAAAATAATAAATGTAGAAGGAAGTTTTTTTTTTCAATAAAGTATCTAAAAAAAAAAAAATAATAATAATTATATTTTAATAATTAAAAGAAAAAGTAAAAGAGGAATTTGAAGAATTACAAACTGAAAGTAGTTAAATTACAAAAACGTTCCAGAACAGTTTGTTAAGAGAAAATGAAATGATAAGTAATGACAGGGGAAAATCTGTGAGATCGTACAAGGTCAGTTGCAAGTATGGATTAATAACACCACTTAATACCAGTTAAATACCACATCCACCTGATCGTGCCTTCCACATCATCCAGGCGAGTTCATTTGCAAAATGTAGGGGTTGTCATAATGTTTTGGCTCTTGAGTGTATTTATATATATAGATGGGGCTAATGTATAGAGAACGCTGCTAATACGCTGCACTATGTGTTGCCAGATATACGGAAGGAGCAGTTACAGTTTCATACATGAATTTTAAGAAACAGTAGGAACATAATTTTAAATAGAAAATATTCTAAATTAATTCTTAAGAAAACTTTAATTTAACCTTTAAAAAACAATTTTTATTAAAAAAATTTGCTTTGGAAAGCAAATATTATAAATTTGTTTTTCACTCATAAATAAATTGGAGCTTATCGGATTTTCTGGAATATTATAAACCATATCATAAATTAATATCATAATAAATATATCATAATTAATTTTCCGGACGTGTAAAAACTAAAACAGTTTTATTACTGAGGGCCTTAAAAATATCCTAAAAGATTTTTCTCATGTGTTTTTAATATATAATAAAAATATAAGTATATTTTAGGTAAAAGTTTTTTTGAAAATATAAGTATAATAAAGTATAATTTAATTACAAATATACAGGGATGATTATAATTCCATATCCTGTCTAATAACAAAATAGGACATAGTTAATAACATAACAATAACATAATTATTATTATTCACGATTTAAATAAGTAAACTTTTCCTTCTTGTGGGCGTTTCGTTGAGTATGAACTAATTTATGTGGGATAAAATTAATTATAATAAATGAATATCATTTTAAAATTTATTTGGTCCTTTTAAATTCTTTTATTATATATATGATAAAATATCAAGGATAAAGAAAAAAAAGTATTTTCTTCATGAAAAGAAATTCAATATACTAAAATATTTTATTAAATATTTTATTAACATAAATATGATGATATTTACAAATGAAAAAACATAACATAATGGTTTCCTTCACTTTTGACAGAAAAGAAATGTAAATGTCTTGATCCTTGAAATCTTTGTTGCTAGCTGCAATGGATGATAAGCTTTATTTCTTAATAATTTAATTTTTGTCTGAAAGAGGAAAGGATTATTAAATACAAGTTTTCTTGAAATAAAATTGAATTACTTGCAATAATGTGACTACATCGCATATTTTTAAAAAAAATTATGGTTTTAGTTTTTACTTATTAAAAAAATAAAACTAAATAAAAATTAAATTATAATTTTTATAATCAAAAATATTTATTAAAGGAATTGGAAATTAAATTAGAATTAAAGGAAATATTTATTGGCGCGCACCCTGGTGCTTGGTACCTATGTTTCGGGTTCGATCTCGGTGGTGCCGTGGATTCTCATGAGGATCGGAATTCACTTTAAACCGTGATTCACGATCTCATGTGATCATAGGCATCACGAGCAATCAATTAACTCTACATCATTCCCAAATTGTAAATGGTTTCTCAGCTCTAGCACAGTGGTGTGGTGTGGTGTGGTAGTGGTTTCGAAATCTACGTTAAACTGTAGGAACTGATCTAAGTGGCACAGCCTACGTCCACTGATGGCCGAGTGGCTAACGCTCTGGAACTCGGAGCCACTGGTTTCGAGTTCAAGCCACTACGGTAACCAAATGGTGAAGTTTGTAGAGGGTTCAGAATCCATTCTAAACAATAATATTGATCAAATATGTGGTAGAATTGTCGGGGTCAGTGCTTTCATTTGCATCCATAGCATACCTTCAAGCTATAGCAAGTGTACCTGGGTAGGTGCCTCAATGAGTAACAGCGGCACCCTTTGCTTTATGCGCATAAAGAGCTCTGTATTTCCAGCGGCATTAAACGACAGTTTTTATTTTTTTAAATGATTCGTTCATAGTTAATTTACTACACAAAAAAAAAACACGGCAAGAGTTTAAGAAAATCAAGTTATTTTTGCATAAATTAAAGGACTATTTTTTTATTTTCTGCCGATAATAAATTATGAAGTGTATCGTAAATGAAATGGAAGAGGAAAACAAAGATTTAAGGACAAATTTGTAATATTTATTAAAATTTAGTTCGTGTTACCTGGGAAAAAAGCAAAGCGATAGCATTTTAAAAGTAAACACCAAAGAAAATGACATTGTTTGATAAGTTTCTGAGTATGGTATAACGATAACGATTTGCAGGTTTGATGGAGAGTTTCTGCTTTTCAAAGCAATCTCTTATTCTTGCTTTGTAATGGGAGTGAAGCTTCTTAGCTTTAAGCACTTTATTAGATCAGAAGGAGTAAGATATCCACATATATATATATTATAAATTGATTAAAAAAATTAACTTATTAATATATTTTTTTATTAATAAAAATGTGTATGCATATAATTTTTATATTATTATTATAATTTTTAAGAAGGTGATAAAAAAAAATAGAAACAAAAAGATTTTGGAGGGGAAAGGCTCATCGGAGAAGCTGCAGCGAAATTCGGAAAAGGAGGGACATCAAAACAGTGTGAATACTATTCAAGAAGAGCGCGAGGTTTTTTAAGGATTTTTAAAAATCAGAAATGTAGTCATCATAGTTTCCTTTAGATCATTCCAAAGCAGAATTATTAATATTGGGAATGGAGTTATAAATTTTTATTGCAATTTTATAATCGAATTGTTTAAAACTTGGGAAAGGAAAAAAGCATGCCTCCTTTCTGAAAAAAAACAAGGCGACTTTGTAATTATGCGTAGGATTTATTTTCAATTCTTTGTATGATTTCGAAAGTGGGACAGCGTACATATTCCCAAATCGGAGCAGTATATTCCAAAATTGAACGCTCATATGCAAGTATTGAAAGCAGTAAGCAAGATGAGTGGAGTTTTTTTTTCCAAGGACATAGTAGAGTTCAAATAAGTAGATACAGCGTGAATGCATCTGTTAAATTCATCATAAGATGAGTTATTGTGAGAACATGAGTTCAATTTACGATCTAAAGTTACATAAAATATTTAGTCTGCCGCCCAGTTGCCAGGATTATTATAAATTTTGATGAAGGAGTAAGAACCCTTGATAAGTTAAGTGTGGTACATAGCTAAATGTTTTGGTATCTCAGTATATGTTTCAAAGGTGCTAATGTTGGATGCAAGGAAATTTTGTTTCTTATATGACCTTGATTTGATATACGATTCACTTTATATGATCAATTCTTACGCCGGTGGATGGGATGTGAAATCTGCAGAAGAAACTCGGAAGAAAGCGACCAAACAAGCTGTAATATCGACTTGTCTGAAAAGGAGTAAATCGATCTTGAAGAGGCGGCAAGTAAGAAATTTCTTTGGGGACGGAAGATTACAATAAGCTTTAAATCGGTGATCATATCAAATAGCCTGAGTGGTATAAAAGACTACATTTATTTAAATAGTTTTGCATGTTTTATATATTTTGGTTGTTTAGAGCTATTCCAGTTATTTATTGAACTTATTCAATGTACATACTATGCTTATGACAACAGTATTTTTATCATGCGAACCGGAAGAATCGGTTTTTCCCATTATTTCTTGTTTTGGCTATGTCCAGGATCTTGTGTATACCAAGGGTGGGGTAACCCGCAGCCCGCCTTGAGCGTATTTTCGGCCGTGAGATGTATCACACACTTTAAAATATATTTATTTTATGATGGCCAAAGTAGTGGAAACCATTACATTACATTATGCGTGCATCCATCTATTCAAAGAAAATTGTGAGAAAATTGACTTTGAGAAAAAAAATTCTTTGATTTTTAAAATAACATTCTTGAGAGATATAACATAATTGTTTTATTGATGGTTTTAGTTATGAGTTCAGAATAATTCAAAAGTATATTATGCGAACTCATGACGCACACGCATCTGAAACATTTAATATAACAGGTTCTATGTGTTGGAAGTGACCTCAATGGCTCAGTGACCCCATCCCTAGATACAGCTGATTTGCAGAGCAAACCAGACTCTCAGTTCAAGTTGTTAGCGCTTTTAACCAACTTACTCCTGACCCAATTGTTTTTTTTTGAACACCAAATGATGTGCAAACACAAAACATTTCAAAAAGTGAAAGATGGAGAACAAAAATCGCATTAGTAAATATTATTTTTTACATTTATATATTTTTTATTTCGTTTATATTTATATATTTTATATTTCCTTTTATATTTTAGTATTACTTGATTTAGTATCATTATTATTATATTATCTATGCTTATATATAAGAATAATAGCGAACACAATCATAATAACTCATCATGCTTCAATTTTCACTCCCCAAAAAAAATGTCTATAGTGGTCTACAAATCGAATAGGGGATATATTGCGGCCACTTTGGAAAGACCCTGGAGTAGCCAATGGCAAGTAAAGTGTTGGGACACACTTATAAACGTCAAATCTGATCATCAACAAAGTCGGATAGGGAGAAGAAAATTAAATTTGGTAAAAATTTTTCATTTGCTTATTTATCTAATTACTATTTTAATTTTTCATATAACTTCATGAATGTAAAGAAAAAGCAAATAACAACAATAGAAGCAGTGCATTTTTTTTGGCCCGACTTAACCATTTTCTCTTTAGATCTTAAAGAAAAATTCCTTTAGCATGTATTCCATTTATTATTTCAATGTTCTGGAATGAATTAAGGACGTATACCGATAAGAGCTGCATAAGTAAAATTTAATGAATAAATAATATTTGATGTGATTAATCCAAAATTTTCTTTTACCTTAATGTCTGCCAGGAGAACAAACGACCAGGTCCGCCGAAATCGACAGCCCCTACTCCTCGTAGTTTCCTCTTCCAAGACCGACAGGAGACGTTTCAGAAGATCAGGTCTCCTCTGACTCAGCAGGGGCGAGTCAAGGGGTTATTCCGGAATCGATTGCCGACAGAGATGTCCGCTGGAATCTCACTTCCGCTGATGCCAGAGGACTTGGACTGGTAGACTTTTACTATCTCGCATTTCAGATAGAAGGGAATATTTTCCTTTTTTTCTTCATTCCTTTCAGATTAATACACATAAGGTACTTTTATCATTGTAAGAAGCTGTGTTCAGATTCAGCCTTAAGGTTTTTCATCTGAGGTGAAAGTGACGTCCGTATTTGTTAGAAATCTGGAAAGTGAAAGAAAAAAATAATCTTTTTCAATTCCTTCTATTAGCTCGCTCTCCTATATATATCCTTGTTCAAATTTTCAATCGTTCATAAAATACTTTTGATTCCATCCACTCAAGTTAAAATACATTTTTTCCCAGACTTGTAGCCGACGACACTGGATAATACCACAGTTTATTCAAATATTTATTAATTTATTAAATTTAAATTAATTAATTTTTAGTTTTAGATTTAAGTTGCACGTATCACCAATATGAGGCGCCAGATAAACTTAAAAAATGAATGAGAAAATTATTTTATAATGGACTTTCTGCAATAGAGTGAAAAAAAAAAGTAGGAATTAACTTTAAAAGTTTTTTATAGTGCTTGTTTTATCATAAATCAAGAATATGAATATGTATAGAACTTGATTTTGTAATGAGTACTCTTTAGAATATGTCATATGAAATGTATATGCTACGGTTATGTATTATTGAGGACATTATTATGGCAGCATAGTTGTACTTTCTCATCCTATATCACGCATAATTGTCAAATGTGGCATTATGGTAGTAATTTTGCTTCATACAACGTATGATCAGGGGTATTATACTGAAAAAAAAGCATTTTACACCATCAATCGAGTCAAATAAACAATTTAAATCAGGGGTGGCCAACCCGCGGCCGGCTTGAATATTTTCCGGCCAGTGAGATTTATCACACTTTTACAAAATATATTTATTTTACAATGGCCAAAGCAGTGAAAATCAATGTATTAAAAAAATACATTACGTGTGCATCCAACTGTTCAAAAAATGAACTGACGAAATGATGAGAAAAAAAATTAACTTTGATTTAAAAATAATATTCTTCCGAATATAAAAGAGGAGATATTGCCTGTTTTATTTATTAGTTTTACAGTAATGCGCATCTTGGAACATCTAATATAATAGTTCTACGTTTCACTTTAAATTATCTCAATGACCATCATGATGCTGATTGATTGTTGATTGCAGAGCAAAACCAGAAGACTCTGAGTTGAAATTGTGGTACTTTTAGGTTTCCAGCTTACACCTGCGAGATAGTTTTTCTAAAATGAAATTGACTAAATAAACTTGCAGCACGCTCAAACGTAACGGACGCTACCCTGCAACACTTTCATTACGATGTACAAAATACTGCATTGAGATCGATATTATGCAAAAGCTACGTGAAGCTACTTGGAGAAACACATATCGCACTTGTAAAAGCAATATATTTTTTAATGATTTCCATTTTTTCTACATTTCCTTATATTTATATATATTTTCTATATTTCATTTTTAGAGTTCTATATTTCTTTTCAATGTGCATTTGACATCATTATCATTATTATAATATTTTATGTTTACAAGAATCATAGTCAACACATGTGAAAATAATAACTCATCATATTTCAATTTTTCACTCCCAAGAAATGTCTATAGTGGGTCTAAATTTAATAGGGGATATATGATTTTATATGCAGCCCGTGGAGTTAGGGATGCATTTCAAAGTCGCCTGGTAAGATCGTTTGGTTGGCCACCCTGAAGTAAACCAATGAGAATCGACGATCGAAAAGAACAGAGCATCAATTTTCCTAACTTATTTATTGCATTTATTTTTATATAATACAAAATTATCGATTAATACGAAAATTAAATCTAACTTTTAGTTTGTTGTTTTTTAATCTGATTTTTAGTAAAAACGAAAATAAATTTGGAGAAGAAATTACTCACTTTTTTTCTCTGTGTCAATATGAATTTCCAGAAATCTGTGGGCGAAACAAAGCGCTGGCGTTAGATAATATCGTTAATGAAACCAGAGGGTTGTGGTTACAGCTAAACTAATATTAGTTAATCATAAAAGAATCTTCAGAAGATAAATCTTATTCTAAAAAATATCAAAGAACAATTAATATATTTCTATCAATAATAATAATAATAATTTTTGTATTTCAATGACAAGTAAAAAAAATTTACATATTATACTACTGTGTCCAAAAAAGTAAGACCAATGTTCAATTTAAAATTCCGGTGCTTATGAAATTTTAATTTTTTTTCTTTTATAGATTGCTGGCACTGCCCTTCACATATGTGTGAAATTTCCAAGCCAAAATATTCATTAGTGACTATTAGTCTTGGCTTTGTGAGACGTTAAAACTGATTCAGTCGATTTTTGAAATGTCTGCATTGAGCAAAGAACTTGCATTCAATTTTGTTTGCGGAAACGTATAGAATGTTGCAGAAGGCATTCGGTGAGCATTTTCTATATTGGAAGGGGGAAATTTTTGGAAGTGGAATAAACAGTTCAAAGAAGGCAGAGAATGGTCGACCCTCAACTTTAACCGACGAAGCTCACGTCCAAAAAATAAAAGATTTAGTGCTTGCAAACCGTAGATTTACAATTAGAAAACTTCCTGATGATGTTGGAATTTCAAAGGCCAATTTCCCAAAAATGGAAAGGTCGAGGAATTCCATTTTGGGCCTCAAATGCGTCAATTCTTGATTGGTACCGAAAACACTGAATACGCCAGCTCACACTGCATTGATTCTTCTTGATTTTTCGTCAAAAATGAATTTCATATCGTTTCACAACCACCGTATTTCCCGTATTTCCACCGTGCGACTTCTGGCTATTCCCTAAACTGAAAAGACTACACCGTTTTTGAGTCGATTGATTCAACGCGAATCGGCGCGCGCTTTGAAAGGCCATCCCTGCCGATGACTTTTTAGCATGAATTGAGGATTAGAAAAAAGTTGGCATAAGTGCACTGTGACCGGAGGGAGATTTCTTTGAAAGCAATGAAGCAAATTTGGAAAGAATAAATAAAAAGTTTTTGAAAAATAAAAAAATTGGTCTTACTTTTTGGGCACAGTAATATTTGAAATTTTTTTAAATAATAATAATAATAATTTTATGTATCTTCAATAACAAGAAAAATTTTTTTAATATATGTTACAAATGCCATGTAAATTGAATGAGATAAATAAATTGATCAATACCATGGTTACAGTGATTTAAATATAACAAAATAAAAGATGATAAAAATGTAACTTTATTGCACTTATCTCATTTTATTATCAGTAAAAGTAATCAAAGTTTTAATTTTTAATGTGATAAATTAAA
The DNA here is from genome assembly GCA_021605095.1 of Caerostris extrusa. NCBI lineage: Eukaryota > Metazoa > Arthropoda > Arachnida > Araneae > Araneidae > Caerostris > Caerostris extrusa. Next base: position 26,562 of record BPLR01003430.1, read on the forward strand.
AAAGTAAAACCTGATGCTAATTAAACAACCTTTGTGATTCATTTTAACTTAAAAGTGAAATAAAATTTCATTTTCATGTAAAAGTGAATTCATTTCATTATTATATTAAAATTTCTTAAAAAAGTGATTAAAATATCAGTAAATTTCATTTTGTTAAAAAATGAATTTACAATTCATAATTGTAATTTCATTTGATAAAAATGAATTCAGTAAATTTCATTTTTATTAACTTAAAATTAATAAAATTTCATAAATAATTTAAAAAATATTGTTTAAAATAGTCATTTAACATCAAATTAACACAATCTTTAGATAAATTATATTTATTTTTGATTTAATAATGTTTCAGAAATATGACGGTATATGACACACATGATTCTCATGCATAACTCATATGCTATTCCCTTATATAAAATATATATGATTTAAAGGAATAAGGGATCATTATTTAATAATGAAGAAAGTTTTAAAGGGTAAAAGCATTTAAAATAAGGATGTATGACTTGATAAAATGGGCCTATAAAACAAACAAAAGCCTTGTTGAATTTAAAAAATTAAAATTTAAACAAAACGTAATAAAATTTAATACATTCAATATATTATAAAATGTAATGCTTTATGGATACTTAAAGAATTATTTTTAATTATATTTACATATAAATTGAATAAAATACACGATTAACTAATATTTACAATGTTTTTATTATCAACATTTTTCAAATTTAACAGATACAAAATGCAAAATACACTATTTCGCTTTTTACGCATAACTTAATATGAATATTGAAGACATCCTGTTTTCTATAAAAATTTAAAGATGAAGTTATTATTGAAACATAGTAATCCTTAAATTTCTACTTCAAAAAATGAAAAAAAATTAAAAATGAAAATTATGCAAATACTATATCAGTTCATACACATAAATGAACTGCTTAATGTAACAGCTGCTCACAGAATATTTGCTCACATCATTAACACATAATATTGCTTAATAATAATTGTTTTCTCACAACACAGTTTCTTTAAAACGTTATTTTTTAAAATTTCAAGATGGTAATTATTGAAACATAATAATCTTTTAAATTTCTACTTCAAAAAACGAAAGTTATACAAAATACTATATGAATCCAACAGATAGTAAGCTTAATGTAATGCTTGCTCACATATTGCTTACGTACGTTTGCTCACATAATTAATATATATTATTACTTAATATAACGCTTCCTCCACATCATTAACACATAATATTGCATAATATAACTTGCTCACATCATTAACACCCATAATATTACTTAATGTAATGCTTTCTCACATATTTAGCTCATATTTTAGCTGACATCATTAATACATATTATTGCTTAATAATAATAATTGCATCTTACAAGTGAATTTCTTCAAACTTGTACTTGTTAAAGTGTGCAACAAAGAAATGAAAGCAAAAGTTCATTGCTTACCTTTTCACACGTTAAATAATCGGCTCTTGTCTGGATGTCATGAGATAGGATAGGCTGTTCTCATGCTTGGCTTAAGACACCATGTCTGTATTTCCGAACGTTTTAGCAAACACGCGAATTCCATGTACTAAGAAACAAGAACTGCAGGCCTTTTCGACACTCCACCCTTTGAAAATTTAGGGAAAAAAAAGAACTTTCTCTTCCCGCATTGGACCTTCTGAGCATGAAACCGAACGCGACTGGACATTTGGACAAATTTTCCAGCTTTTGTGCTCGGGTAATAAAGTGAAGGTCATCTGGTTATGAGGCATTGAGCTGTGTGTGAGACGTGGCCCTTAGGTTTCAGAAGTATCTTTCACATTTATAAATAAAAGACTGTTTTTCAGTTTAAAACGTTTTGAAGCCCCAATAAGTTAAAGAAGATATATATGACTTTTACCTCCAAATGCTTGAAAAGGAATGAGCTCACATTTGGGATACATCAAACTATTTTTCAATATTCTCATATCAATATTCCTAATTCTATATATAATAATAATAATAATATATATATATATTTTCCCCCAATGCAGCTGGCAAACAGACATGGACGTCTTTGATGCCTTAAGGCCAGCGCTGCATAGACGTTACTCACTTTGCATTACCTAGAAGCGTGTAGCTTGAAGATACGGACGCGGAGTAACAATGCCCCCGCAACGCTCTACGATCCTATTAGGACCGGGACCTACGGTTTAAAGTGGATTCGAACCACTACAAACATTCATGGCACCGCCGGGACTCGAACCCGAAACCTGTGGTACCGAGCGCCAGAGCTCTAGCCACACTTCAGGCTATAATATATATATATATATATATATTCGATAATTCTTCTAACAGCGTAAGTTTATTAGCATTGATCTGAAATTAATATGCCTGAAATTTTTATTATTATTATTATTATTGTTATTGTTATTATTATTATTAATATTAGAAATTGTTCCAAATTATTATTAAAATTATTGTTATTATTTTAATTATTAATATTAGAAATTGTTTAAAAATTATTATTGAAATTATTGCTATTATTATTATCATTATCATTATATTAATATTAGAAATAATTGCAAATTATTGTGAAATTATTGTTATTACTACTGTGCCCAAAAAGTAAGACTGCTTATTTTTCAGAAACTATTTATTTATTCTTCAAAATTTATTTCATCGCCTTCAAAGTAATCCCCTCGGGACACAATGCACTACGCCGACTTTTGTTTCAATCCACAACGCAAGCTGAAAAGGCATCGGCAGGGATGGCCTTCAAAGAGCTCACCGATTCACGTTGAATCACTTCAATCGACTCAAAGCGGCGTCCCCGGATGAGTCTTTTGAGTTTAGAGAATATCCAGATGTCGCAAGGTTTGAATACGGTGGTTGTGGAACGATATGGAGTTTCATTTCGCGAAGAATCAATCATGATGGTAGAGCGTTGCAAGGGTATTGTTACTCCGCGTCCGTAGCCTATCTTCAAGCTATGAAGCGACTCCTGGAGTAGTGCTAAGTGAGAGTAATGTCAGTTGCAATGCTTGCCTTAAGGCATCCAAGACAAATGTGTAAGTGTTTGCCAGCTGCATTAGGAAAAAATATTTTTGCTATTATTAGAGGCAGTCGTTTTTTATCGTAGAACTATACCGCTTAAATGAGATTATCATCATCAGCTTTTATCTTTAATCATACCTTTTAAGATATGTATCATATTTATGTAAGTTAAAAGATATATAAAGTTTCTATTTCACAGAAGACGTGCGTTGCAGTCACTGAGTTGAAAAAATGAGTCATGTTTGGTGTCAATAAGAACAAAGAATCTGGAAAACTTTTTCCTTTGAATCTTTGTTGAAACTGGAAATTTTCTCCCCCACACGTTTCGCAATAGGGAGGAAAAGGTTCTTAAGTGTTGTAACTTTTTTCTTAAACTTTTTTTGGCTAAAAACCCAATTTCAAATATTTCCGAAATCAATTCAATTTTTAAAAAAAAATTATTCAAAATTTCTCAAATTTTTCCAAAATTTATTCAATTTAAAAAAAAAAATTGAAATTTTTCACATTTGTTCAAAATTTCCAATGACCCCAACTATCAATGTATCGAAAAAAAATTATGTAAACATGGATAAATGAAATTTATATTTTACTATCCAAATGTAATAAATAATGTTTAAATATATATCTTAAAATTATAAAAAGCAAAAATTTAATAAAAATGACTGGAACACTTGCAACATTGTAAAACACACACACAAAAAAACCCAATACTAATTATAAAAAGTTAAAAAAGGTTGTACTTTTACGTTAATAAAATTGTAATAAAATTGTAAAAATTGTAAAAAATAAAAAAATAAACAATATTAACAATAAAAGATAAAAAGGTTATCTTTTAACGTTAAAAAAAATTAAACAAGTAATATAAAAAAAAAAAAAATTTTTAAAGTCAATTCCTCCTTTTTGTTTACTCTATTACAGAAAGTCTTTTATAAATAATTTTCATTCATTTTTTTTTAAGTGTATCTGGCGCCTTCTATTGGTAGATATATGCAACTTAAATCTAAAAAAAACTAAAATTAATTAATTAAATTTAATGAATGAATTAATATTTGAAAAACTGCATTAACAGCCAGTGTCCTCCACTACAAGTTAAAAAAAAATGTTTTGAACTCGAATGGATGAATAAGAAGTATTTCATGAACGATTGCAAATTTGAACAAGATATATATAGGGAGAGTGTGAGCTAATAGAAGGAATAGTAAAAAAAAATTCATGTCTCCTATTGGGAAGAATTGAACCTTCTACTTTAGAAACCACAGCTCTAGCGAATAATCTTGATATATCGGAATTATAAAAAAAAAAAAATGCAAAAATTGCAAAAATGTTGATTCAAAGATGATTCAAATTTCACTCGTTTTAACGTTGCTCATAAAATTGAGTTGCTTTTTCTGTCTGTTGCTAAGAGCCCCATTTTTAGCAAGCGATGGTTTAATGCAGAGTGGCCACCCCAAATGATCTTGCGGGCCACTTAGCAAATGCATCCCATATTAGATTTAGACCCACTATAGGCATTTTATTGGAGTGAAAATTAAAACATGATGAGTTACTATTTTGATTCCGAACACACATTGCAAAAAAATTTATAACACTAAAAATGAAATATAAAATATATGTAAATGTAAACGAAATAAAAAAAAAATGAAATCATTAAAAGATATTTATTTTACGAGTGCGATAAGTGTTTCTCCACTCTTCCACTTAGCTTTTGCAAAATCGATCTCCATTTGGGTATAACAGGTGGGCTGTAAAGTACGTAGGCTGACACATAAGATGGCGCTACTAGTATTAAATCCATATGATTTTTAAGTTAACACTAACCTTCAAATGACACGTTTATAAATTTGACAGCTGTTGCACTATTAGTATGTGAGTTATAGCATTTTTAGTGAAGTTATAGCATTTTTAGTGTTCATCCCGTGCAGTCCACTCGGGTGACTGTCGATTGGACTCCGGTGGGAAATAATGGAGCCATGTTTCATCCATTGTCACACATCGACGCAAAAATTCGGGTTTATTACGATTGAACAGCTCCAAACACTGCTTAGAATCATCCATTCGTTGTTGTTTTGGGTCGATTGTGAGCTCTGCGCGGCACCCACTTTTAACAGAGCTTTTGCATATCCAAATATTCATTCACGATATGTCCAACACGTTCCTTTGATATCTTTAGGGTCTCAGCTATCTCAATCCACTTCACTTTACGGTTATCAGAAATTATTTTGGGGTCTTTTTTTATGTGTTTTCGTCGGTAACAGCCTCTTTGGGGTTCTCGTCCTCGGTGCTCATTTCGCCTCGTTTAAATTTAGCAAACCACTTCTCTATGGTTGATTTTCCTGGTGCAAAAGTACGAATAATGTTTATCAAGCCAAGCCTTGGCTTCAATAGTATTTTTTCGCCAAAAAAGCAATGCTTTATTAACACACGAAATTCCTTTCTATCCATTTTTTCAAACTAACAAAAGTTGATTCACTAAAAATGCTATAACTCACATACTAATAGTGTAACAGCTGTCAAATTTATACACGTGTCTTCTGAAGGTTAGGGCTAACTAAAAATCATATGGATTTAATATTAGTAGCGCCATCTGTGTGTCAGCCGCCTACGAACCTTTCAGCCCACGTGTTATTCACATCGTAATAGGTGTCAATTTCGTTTGATAAATTTAATTTTCGGGGGGGAAAACTATTCGCAGGTGTAAGTTCAGCCAAAAAGCGCTACAGCCTGAACTAAGAGTCTGGTTTGCTTTGCTATCAACAATCAACTGTGCACTTCTAGCGATGGTCACTGCATCATTGAGGTCTTGAAGTGAACCATAAAACCTGTTATATTAGATGTTCCTGTTAGCATCATGAGTTCGCAGACTATAATTTAATAATACTCCGAATTCATAACTGTAAACTGATGAATAAAATAGGCAATATCTCTCAGATATTCGCAAGAATATTACTTTAAAATCAAAGTTAATTTTTTCTCATCATTTCGATAGTTAATTTTTGAAATATATGAATCCACACGAATAACAATTAGGGATTGCAATACCGATATACCGGGACACCGAATACCGGTATTTTTTGAGCCATTTGTACAATTTTGTAATACCGGTATTCAAGAGTTTAAATACCGTTTTTCGGTATTTACTAGAAGTTTAGAATTCTGATCTGTGAATCAATTTTTATCTGTGAAATTCTTATTCTTATCTATGAATTCTTATCTGTGAAAACAAGGTTGTAGTTGTGAAGAAAATGTGTAATATTCGATATTTTTTAAATTGTGAGTTTGTTATAGTTATTTGCATATCATATTTTACAGTTCAAAATATTTTTGTTTATTATATATATATATATATTCATAAATAATACCCCTTAATAATGAATAAGAGTAACTTTAAAGAACATAAAAAATCAGTTGATAATACTTCGGTTTGGTTTCATTATTTATATGATGAAAAGAATATGGTGGCGCAATGCTCAAGAGTTTTTATTGAAGTACAAGCGCACTCCATACACATTTAAAAACGAAACATGATACAAATTTGTTAAAGAGGAAAGAATCTAATTGCGATGAAGATACAAACTTAAGTACAATTTCTAAGCCCAAGTCCTCAGGGATTTTAGATGATTAAAAAAAAAAAAAGATAATTTGAATGAAATTATAAAAATGACAGCATTAGATGGTTTGCCATGTCGAGATGAGAAAGAGTGTTTTTTCGGTAAATTTTGCACATAATTACGTTCCAGGCTTAATGATAGTACAATTGATGCATTATGTTTTTAAGATCACGTTTCTAAAATTTGTAATAGTACAACAGACAGAATAGTGATATTTACACTTTTTTGTGATTTGAATAAATAATCCTTTACTTTTTGAGATCTTTATATACTGTTATAATTTATAAATTACAAATTTTTTGTGATATTTACATTCTCTAATAAAACTGGCAAATAAAACAAAAAAAAAAAAAACACCTGTTTTTTTCTTTCTTATTCTAAAATTTCTACTACCTATATTAAAACCGGTATCGTGGTATTAAGATCTAAAAATACCGCATACCGGTAATGAACTTTTGGTCCGATATTGCAATTCCTAATAACAATACATTAGTAATTACATACATAATGTATTTTTTTAATACATAAGTTTTCACTGATTTGGCCATTAAAAAATAAATAAATTTTGTAAAAGTGTGATAAATTTCACCAACTGGAAAAATGTTCAAGGCGGGTTGGCCACCCCTGATTTATAATATAATCATTAATAACTTATAACTTTCTTACCTACTGTGAAACTCATATTTTATAGTTAAGATTAGAAAATAAAATTTTATATATATTTTTTTGACTTTTTTTTGTAACCAAATAATATCCGATAAAAGTGATAGGTGTTGCAACAAGGTTTTTTCTTCAACAAAAATCACAATTTTTAAAGTGGAGTCTTTTTTTTTTAAGGCATTGAAACAATTAAATTGAATTAAAAAACTGAAATTGGTGTGGACGTTTTAAGTGGGAAGTTTACAGAAACAGTTGCAGAACACTTCAACGAGTTTTGTACAAAGCAGTAAATTAGCTAAATTTATTGGAACATAATTTAAAACACGGCACATTTAACCGACAGAATTAGAGCAAGGCTTTTGGAAAGTGTTTGCAAATGGTTTGATAAATACAAATATTAAAAAATTGCTACTAAATGCTACTTGTCCACTGCTGTAATTATTTTATTCTATTGATTGATAATGAGGGAAATGGTAAAATTTTTTTTTTTTAAACTAATTTAATTTTAGTTAAAATCTAATTTCATTACATAAAAATTTAGTTCAAATATTCGTTTTTCTTTGTGTGTGTGCGATTATGAATCATTTTTATAAAATAATTCTTCATTTATTTTGCTTTTCATATATGATTTTTATTTCACTCATGTATTATCTATGTATAACTGTATAATTATGTATAAACTTTTTTATCTCACTGATGGTGATAAAAAGAGGTATAGTTTTTGGGACAGAGAGGGCGTTCCGGGCCAGCTTACACTGTATAGATTCTTCGTGACTTTTTCACCAAAAATGCAACCCACATAGATCCATAACCCACCCTATTCGCACAGTGCGACTTCTGTCTATTCCCTAGACTCAAAAGACCACTCCGAGGGCACCGTTTTTTGGGTTGATTGAAGAGATTCATCGTGAATCGGCGCTCTTTGAAGACTGTCCCGGCCGACGACTTTTTAGCTTGCATTGAGGATTGGAAAAAAGTTGACATGAATGCATTGTGTCCGGAGGGGATTACTTTGAAGGCGATGAAATAAATTTGGAAGAGTAAATAAAGAATTTTTAGAAAAAAATTGGTCTTACTTTTTTTGGGAACAGTAGTAAGTTGTTTGATATATCAGTTTGATTGTGAAATAGAAAAAGGCGTGTTTATTGAAATAAAAAAAAACCCCTTTCAAATACAATTCCAAGCAACAAAATCATTTATTGAATTATCTTTACTTTCTAAATTATACCCATAATTATAAATTGTACCAAAAGAATATTAAAATAAAATAATAAAATCCTTTATTTATATATTTGACTATTTAAAGAGGAATTAATGTATTTATTTCATATAATATTAAAACGTAATATACGAAGTAAAAATCTAATCTCTATATAAAACACATGATGATTATTAAAATGTATTGTTGATAACAATACATTTTAATAATAGGTTTTAATACTAAAAATTTATTTTGGAATTTTTAATTAGTGATTCAAAATTATTTTTTGCTGATAGGTTTCAATACTAAAATTTATTTGAAATTTTTAATTAGTGATTCAATTTATTTTTAATGTTTCTCAAATGATATTACAGAAAGAAATATGTTGGTGGATATCATTTTATAAAAGTATTTTTACCAAATGCTAACTAATTATTTGCAATAATATTAATATATTTTCATATTATTTTAAGGTAAAAGAGTTCTTAAAGAAAGGCATTTTCTACAAATTAAATATACTTATTATAATAACATAATTATTTTTAATTATTCCAATTTACTGTAAGTAGCTGAATAATAAAATTGATGTTATATTTATAATATAATTTTTTGTTGTATTTTATTTACTTTTTCTGTTTAATTTATTTTTGATTTTTTTTAAACTTTTGAATATGAATCATCTTTCATTTAAATTATTAGTACTTCTATTAATTGAATTGTTATTAAATCACATAATTAAAATGTATAGACCAAAATTAGAAATAGTAGAAAATAAAATTATGTATTTCTTGAATAAAGTTAAATTAGAATCGAAAAATAATATTGACAAAACCACAAAATTTCCAACTGAAAATATTTATTTACAATTTACACTCACAAATTAAATTAAAGTTGTGGGCATTCAAATGAATATGTTATTCATGCAATAACTTTCAGATTTTTGAAATTTTAAAAAAAAAATAATTTAATTCAATATTGGTGTTTAGGTAAAATTACATGGAGCGTGGAGGTAAAATTCTGCATGGAGCATGGAGGTAAAATTTCTGTCGTCACATTTCAGAGTATGAAATCTAGAAAAAAATAGAAATTAGATGAATATGTATTTTTTATTTACTTTACTATAAAAAAAAAAACGCTATCGTAGTCATTAAATATCTAAAATTCAATTAAATAGCAATTCTAAATATTAGTAATATTAAATATTAGTAATTTTAGTAGTCTAAGCATTAGTAATTCGTCGATTAAAAGATTTTTTTCTAAAATTATATAGAACATACTAATTTTTTTGAAATTAAAATTTAATTGCAATTAAATAATCAACTATTGAATATATAATTTCAATTCATTCAATCATAATATCATTTCTCTACCTCAAAACAGATCTGTCAATCGCTTTCATCTCTAAAAATAATGAAATTTGGAAGTCCTTATCAAAGATAACCATCTCATCAGATAATCGCAGCACGATGGCCAAGTGGCTAGCTCTCTGGCCTTTTGGTACCACAGGCTTCAAGTTCGAATCCTGACGGTGGCATGGATGTTTGTGAGGGGTTCGAATCCTCTTTAAACTGTAGGTCCCGGTGTAATTAACCTAAAGTGTGCAAAAAAAGTGACTGTAGAGCGACAAACCAAACTATCAAATAATCTTTTTCGAATATATTGAAGAAAACCAAATTTTCAAAGCATCGCTTCAGCAATAAACCTATCCAAAATCAGCAAATAAATCCAACTACTCATCTTACCTTTGAAATGACTCTAGCAATGGCAATAAAAGTAAGGCCCGAATTTCTGTCATATTTAACTGCAGAAAAATTTCAAATTAAATATGTATTAATATTTTGAAGCTTTTCATCTATTACAGACATAACCCTTCTTCTACTTGTAAATGGATTTATAGATTTATCAGCCACCATTTCCTATAATAAAAAAAATCCTTTCAACATAATAATTGCAGAATAATTTTCCGAAAACAATGCTTTCATAACGTCGATTTGACAATAAATCCATTCAGATTACATAACCGAACTTCTACAAACAATAGAGAAGAAAAATTTCCAGTCGATAATTTACAGAGAAAATAGATAATAAATCGACTTTTTCAATAACTTAAATAAGAGACAGAGAAAATAAAAAATAAACTTACGTGTGGATTTATTTATATGTTTTTTATGTTAAAAGTTTTGATATGTGTACATTTTTATATATAGATGTTTTAAATATTTTTCCATGCGCTTTATATGTTTTCATGTTTTTATATATCTGTTATTTGTCTTTCACCCAAAACGTTAAAAAAAAAAATGTTGTATCTTTGTGTGTGTCTTTATTAGAAATGTACAGTAAAAAGTTTCAATTTTAATATTTTTTCATTGCATATCTTCACAGTCCAAATGTTTTGGTGGATTTTTCATATCTATATTTATTTTCGTTGTTTACATTATATATATGCATACATTGTTAATACCATTTAGCTTTTACATTTTTAAACGAACACATACTTTATATATACAGGGTGATTATAATTAAAGTCCCACTTTCCAAATGCCAAAAAAAGAAGCACTCCTCACAATGAGTTCACATTTGAACTGAAGATACTTGAAGAAGATGGAAACGGTACGGCATCAAACAAAAGTTCCAATGTGTTTTAATAGATAACGCTGTAAGTGGCATAAAGAAAGTGAATTCGGCTTCCAGTGATATTTTGAATCGAAATCACAACGTATTTGGCAGGAATTGCACATTAAACCAACTGTAGTGTTCAATGTGCTTGACTATTTCGGTTTTTGGAAGGAAAAAATTAACTTCCAAGTCATTCAACAATTGTGACACTGTTAGTGGAAAGCCCATCCACCACGGCTAGGTCATATGAAATTGGATGGAAAAATCGGTGGAACTGTTTTTGGAACTTTTTTGATGCCGTACCTTTTCCACCTTCTTCAAGTATCTTCTGTTCAAATGTGAACTCATCTTGACGAGTGGTTTCTTTTTTACAGCATTTTTTGAAAGTGGGACTTTAATTATAATCACTCTGTATAGGTATAACAAACATCAACCCTTAAAGAATCTGGATATAAATTATTTTATATCCAGATGCTTTAAAGGTTCATATAGATTATATGAAGAAGGGATAAAGAGTAGGCAAATATGCTGAAGAATTCATTTAACTTTGATTATAATCAGCTTAAAAAGAAAAAAAGTTGTTTCCGGCAGATGGGATATTGCAACTAATAGAATTTAACATTTTTTTAATTAATAAATGCTATTTTTCCTTTTGCATGTAATTGTGGACGAGCATTTCTTGTAGTTGAAATTTAATTAAAATTTTATTATAAATTAAAGAGAAAACTGTTGAAATTTACTTTGGGACGTTTTTATTTTTAGTTAGTACTTATTCACTTTTTGCAAACAAAAGTTACAAAAGAGGAAACATAAGTAGTGGTCAATTAAACTTAAACGCCAAATGAAAAATCCTGTTTGATGCTAGTAATAATTATGCTAGCTTGTAATGACGTTAAAGAAAGTAAACAAGCAAATGAAGCATTTATGTATAGTAAACTTTGGAGAAGTAGTTAAAAAAGTTTTACGTTTTTTTCTTGAAAATAACTAGTGCTTTTTGGAACTTTTTTTTTTGATGCCATACCGTTTCCCCTTCTTCAAGTATCTTCAATTCAAATTTGAACTCATTGCGAAGCGTGGTTTTTTTTTTTTACAGCATTTTGAAAGTGGGACGGAAGGAGGACTAAATGTTAAAAAATCATTGTTATTACTTGAATTGCGTTTTAAAATATTGTTTAAATTATAGCAAAAACATTAAAAAATTTTTAAATATCCGCCTTATATTACTTAAAGTTCAGCACATAAAGAAAAAAAAAATATACATTTGGGGGATTTACGAAATACCAGTGATAAGACAAAAATAAATTTCACACACAAAAAATTAAAATAAAAACAGAACATATTTATTTCCAACAATACAACAGCCAATATAAATAATAAATATTATTTGTGTCCCAGAGAATAGAAAACTAATTCGATGTGCAGAACGTTCCACTAGATGTTAGCATAGATTTACATTATGAAGTAGAAAGGTTGGAGAAGTGTTCCCATTTTACAGAAAGGCGATTTATTATGAGTTTTGAATGTCAAGTCCACAGAAGAAGAAAGGGAAGCAGCAGTAGGAAGGGGCATATTTGGTATTTCAATTTGAGCAGATAGTTTGATGATGGTAGTCATATGCAACTGTTTAGAATCTATAAGGAAAAAAAAAACATTTATTAGAACAAGATGAACAATTTTAATATTAAAAATACTTTTTAGCCGAAGGATTTCAGCAATTGTTTTTTATTATGATTGATTATGCCAAACTTTAAATTTATTCTTATGCAAAATAATAGACATAATAAGCATATAAATTCATTATTTATTTTTGTTGTTGTTCTAATGCAGTTGGCAATACATAGACAGTCAATCTTTATGCGATAAGCAAAGGCTGCACTTTGGTAGTAACACAATAATAGTAATTCATTATGTTTCAATTTTTACTCCAAAAAAATGTCTATAATGGATCTAAATCTTATATCTATAGTGGATTAAACTTATTAGTGGATTATAGTGGACATCAACTTATGTCTATAGTGGATCTAAATCTAATATAGTGATATATAATTTATTTGCGTCCCGCGGAGTTAGGATGCTTTTCAAAGTGGCCAGCAAGATCATTTGGATTGGCCACCCTGATCTAGACGAAGCCGACGAACCCGTGTGGTGTCATGGTTGCAGAAAAAGGGGTTATTCTTTTTGTGATCGAGCCTTCGCAGGTAGAAGACTAACTTGGCTCCGTGACGCTGACATTTTTTACGCGGTAGGGTTGTCAGACCTACGCTCAACAGTCATATTAGACCAGGACCTACGGCTTAAAGTGGATTCCGAACCACTACAAACATTCATGCACAGCCGAGACTCGAACTACAATCCTGTGGTATCAAGCGTCAGACAGCTAGTCACTCGGCCATCAGGCCCATTGTGAATTTGGAAGTGAATTGCAAACTGTAATTGATTACAAGAAAATTTTCGAAGCCTATTACTACTAATACTTTTACCATCCATTACTACCGTAATAACTTGTTTTTCCTTAAGAATTTTTGCATTGATATTTATGTAAGATTTGCAAAATGTCTTGCGTTAAAAATAAATAATATATTAAATTCCAAATTAACATAAAAAGCTTTTGCTTCAAACTAATTTTTGCAGCCGTAAACATAAATTACAGAAATTATAAATTTCCATTTCACTTAATTAAAAAGTAAGATAATTCCAAGCAAGATGAAAACGACGTAAATGAATCATTGCCTGTTAAATAAAAAGGCAATGACAATTCTTTTCGCGGTTAACTATAGCCATTAAAATGCATAAATTAATTTTAATATGACGAATAAAAGTGATGCATTTTAATTTGAAATAAATATTTATTTATTAATGGAGGTCTAGCGACATTTATTTACTTTATACAATCTTATATAAAACATAACCACGAAATAATTTATTAGAATACACGACGCAACTAAAAAGTTGGAACTTATCAGAAAACGTATATACTTACAATTGAACTTGAAAGAGTTAATGGTAGAGTCCCTTGCCAAGACCCAAGCCATATCCCAATCCAAGGGCCACCATGAGCAAGACCAAGACCTGCTGTAACCAAGCCCAAGACCTGCTCCGTAACCAAGTCCAAGAGGAGCTCCAAGACCCAGGGCGGCTCCGTGTCCGATCACACCACCATAAGCTACAGGGGCGGCGACGGCCAATGGGGCAGCATAGGAAGCAACGTGTCCAACAGCTACAGCTGGGGCCACGTGGTTGACGACTGGGGCGACGGGTCCGGCGTAGGGGCTGGCGATGAGGGCTGCGGCCGGGGCGCTGGCGGCGGTTCGGGCTCGTTGGTCTTGACGGTGGCCCTGAATCCGTGTCCGTCGGCGACGTAGTCCACCCGTCGGGCCCTACCGTCGATGTCGGCGATGGTGTAGGATCCCTTCCTGTTTCCGTGGGCATCTCCTACTTCGGATCGGGAGTTGGTGGCACCCAAACCATCCTTGATGGTGTAGCCGAAAGCATTGTTGCCGTAAGCCTAAATAATTAAAAAAAAGACATCTGAAATATTCATAATAAAGAATGGTAATCTTTTTCTTATTACGAAAGATGCCTAAAGATAATTAAAGTAAATACCAGGTTTGTAGATATGAAACTTGAATTTTTGAATAGAAAATGCAAATTTAATAGAAATAACAAACTATGTTACTATTACACCACATCACATCACTGTCCCTAGAGCTGAGTTGCTCTTTTACATTGTGGGAATGCTGTGGGTGAGAAGAAGTCTGATTGGGCTCTGTTATGCTCTACGGTCATATGAGACCACCACTACTACTACTACTACACTACACCACATCCACAGTTGGTCCTATACAGTTTGGGAGTGATGTGGGTGAGACGAAGTCTGATTGAGCTCTGTAAGGCTCTACGGTCATATGAGACCAGTACCTACAATTTAAAGTGGATTCCGAATCCTTGTAAACATCCATTGTACCATCGGGATTCAAACCCGATACCTGTGGTAGCGAGTGCCAGAGTGCTAGCCACTCGGCCATCAGACCCCTAGGTCATATGAGACCGACATAATGGCATAAAGTGGATTTCCGAACCTCTACAAAATCCATGACACCACCGGGACTCGCACCAGAAATCTGTGGTACAGAGTGTCAGAGCATTATCCATTCGGCCATTAGGCCCCTAATAAACTATGTTGGGGTATGAAATTTATATTGTTGTGAGTTAAAACTCTTTGTATCATGTCAAAAAGCAAATGGCGCCAATGAAGTTGCCTGATGGCAACTACATTAATAGCTAGAGCCCTATATGTATAAATTCTAGTTTCATATTAAGAAGATCCGGTACATCTACTTACATCTTGAATTCGAGAACTGGTGCTGACCCTGTGTTGACCAGATGGCCGTGTCCTCCAAGGAGGACGTTGGCGTGGACTGCTGCGAGGGCAGCGAAGAGGATGGCGACCTGAAATAAAAAATCATGTTTTAAATTCATGTTATTTACGTAATAAAATGATATTAAGCATATTTATTTTTTAGAACATTTCTTTTCGATATGAAAATTCTCTGAAATGTTTTTAGAGTATTCTAATATATATATAATTCCTTATATAATTATAAAGATTTTATTTTTATGGCACCATCTAACGGCAAACAAATGGACTAAAACATTTCATGGAAACCAAATTCTAAATTGCAATTGTTATAATTCTATATTTAAAATTAAAATTATAATATTATATTATAATTCTATATTCTACATTAAAATTAATAACGTTTTGATTTTTAATGATTTTGAAATGATTTAATAATAATTTTATAATATTAATAATAATTTTTATAATAATTATTAATAATAATTTTTAAAATAAGAAATGATTTAATAATAATTTAAACAAAACCCTTATCTCTTAATATGCTGACATAAATGTTGTCTACCTCAGCGATAATATTTATAATTTGAAAACTTTCTTTTATAAAATAAAATTGAGCAGTTCTTATATTCCGCTGTATTTTTAGAGTTTTATTTTATTTAATTTATTAGCACTATTCGTAAAGATTATATTTTTATGGCGCCATCTAACGGCAAACAAATGGACTAAAACGTTTCTTGGAAACCAAATTTATTTTTTACAGTTAGCTCTATTAGTAAATATAGGCACGAATGCGAAATGACTTAACATGATTTAGATTAAAAAATTTCTCCATTTTGAGTGTTTTTCATATTGTGGAGTGTGATTCTCGCGTTATATTTTCTATGGCGAAAAATTAAATCATTCTTAAAAAACAAATTTTTTTCAGCTTAATAATTTACTAATGCTTTCATTATCATCCAATTGATAAGTAATTAGAATAGTAGAAAGTAATTACTCTTTAAACTTCAGTAAAATTATTTATCATAAAATATGTCTACGGTTCAATAGCAAAAATAGTTTTCTTTCAGATTTAAAATTATGCATGGGAAAAAAAATCTCTCATATATATGAATAAGGATTATCGTGGAATTTTTAAGAAATGGTTGGAGATTTTCTCAATTTATGTCTATGTTGTTAAAGGTTACAAATTTTCAATTATATTTAAAAATTTTAATTAATTAAATATATTGATTCGACGAAAATAACTTTAAAAAACTAGTATTACAATGGTGTTTTTCATTTTAGAAATGTGAAATAAAAATTCAGTTTAAATAATTCTAAAATATTTTTAATGTTCTATGCTTTTTAAAATCAATTTTGAAAAAGCTAGTGAAAGAGTGGAGAAACACTTATCGCCCTAGTAAAATAAATATTTTTTAATGATTTCATTTTATATTTTGTATATTTCAGTTTTAGTGTTACATATTTCTTTACAATGTGCGTTTAGTATCAGCATCATTATTATTATATTATCTGTGTTTACATGTAAGAATAATAGTGAACACAAAAATATTAACACATTGTGTTTTAATTTTCCTCCAAAATACGTCTATAGGGGGTCTAAATCTAATAGGGGATATATAATTTTATGTGCTGCCCGCGGAGTTGGGATGCATTTCTAAAGTGGCCCGTAAGATTATTTGGATTAGTCACCCTGATTTAAGAGGTGAGTAGCGCAAAGCTAAAAAGTTCGAAAAACGCTGGTTTAACCAATGAAATACAAGTTTGTAATAACGATAAAAAGCTTACCTTAGCAATCATGTCGAAAGAGAATGAATTCACAGTAGATATGAATAATATTTTGCTAAGATATCAGGAGTTTATATACTAATATCCCACAAGGCCACTTTACTTGATTTGCACCGAATTGTGAGTATTAAATAATTTAAAGAATGTGCTCTGACGACTACACCTGTTTCTTATAAATACGGAACTCCTACTTCTAATTAAACAAATCACCTTCGACTAATTCTGTTACGTTAATCGGGTTTGCAAATTGTTATGGATTCATATCTTTCTTTTTTTCTACTTAGAAGTACATAAGAAAGGTCATTCTTACAAAAGGGCAGTGACTGGAAGGTTAAGAAAAAGGAAATAAATAGTAATTTTTATTTAACTTTTATTTGTTCATTTATTGCGACAAGTAATGCGACCGTCGCCTGATTTGCGTATGTAATGAGAATCGGAAATGTGGTTCATTTGGGTGAACGAATTGTTTTTTTTAGTCGTTTTTATTCGAGTTTCGTTCACTCGTTTCAGAAAATTGCAGAGTTTGGATTTTAGATAAGGAAGAAAAGAATGCAAATTTGGTTAAAATAGAGCACGGACATGAATAATGAATTTCCGTTTGTAATGTAATTAGATCTTGCAGTAAATTGGGAGGGAATGGGTATTGTATTACATGTGAACGATACATGTCACATGTGTGGAAGATTAAGTATTGATAAAAGTCTAATGTATGTAATTTTTTTGGCAAAAATAAAAATATATTTTATAATCCTCAATGACTTATGACTTTTCACTTGTTTTCTCTGTCATGATTTTTGCCCGTAGATCTGTATTTTTGTATCTGTAGATAAAGCAATTGCTTTTTCGCATTTTTCTTAATTTTCTAGTTTATTTAAGCTCTATTCTCGCATTTCAGAAATTGCAGAATTTGAATTTTAGATAAGGAAAAAAAAATGAAAACAGTTGGGATAAAATAAAAAATAATGAATTTCCTTGTGTAATGTTTGCAATAAAATAGGTGGGAATACATATTCCATGCTAACGATACTTGTCATATATTCTCTATGAGTGGAAGATTGTGTATATTTGACTTATTTGTTCAAATTTGCTGTAATATAATGGAGCTGCAGTCTCTAGCAGGCATTAATGTTATGGTCTATTGTTAATGTGAACTTGCTACAGATCTATCGTTCTAATGACAAAGCAAGCGAAAATGGAGTGATCAGTAATAGAAAACAAACACAGTCACCAAAAAACAATGCAATCCATTCAGAAGTAATTATAATAAAAGTATAAAAGAATTCAAAAATATAAACACAAACTTAATTGGAAGAGGGATTATTTGGAAAATCAAAAATAACAAAAACTCCAAGCATCTCCTCATCTCATTTTAAGTTCAAAATATGGTCCTTTTTCTCGAATGCATGCACGAATGGATTTCCCAAAATTTGAGGATATTTTCTCGCCAACTTTAAATCTTCTTGTTTTCAGTGTTTGCTTTCAGTTCATTAGTGTTTGTATAAACATGGGCTTTTAAGGAAGCTCAATGACGTGTTTTCGAAAAATAAGGCTATCAGCAAAAAGGACTCTGAGAAACGACATTCTGTTGTTGACATATTGCTCCAACTTGTTGAAACCATGAAAAGCTCTCATCTTTTATCTTTTGGCGATGCACAACGGACAAGACACCAATTTAATTGACTCCCATGAAAAGCATGCAGATTTTCTGTGCTTCGTATTCATGTATTTTGGTTGTTGATATACTACTGTGCCCGAAAAGTAAGACCCATTTTCAATTTAAAATTCTCGGGGCTTATAGAATTTCAATTTTTTCTTTTTCAGGTTGCTGGCACTGTAATCTTGACATCGGTGTGAAATGTGAAGCCAAAACATTGATTAGTGTTTGAGTTACGCTTGGCTTTGAGAGACGCTGAAACTGATTCCGGCGATGTTTGAAATGTCTGAATTCATTGCGCAAAGAATTTGCGTACAATTCTGTTTGCGGAAACGTACAGAATGTTGTAGAAGGCATTCAGTAAACATTCCTATATCGCAAAGAAATGTTTACAAATGGTATAAACAGTTCCAAGAAGGCAGAGAACGCGTTGAAGACGAAGAGCCCTCTGGTCGACCATCGACCTCAACCGACGAAGCTCACGTCCAAAATATTAAAGATTGGGTGCTTGCAAACTGTCGATTTACAATTAGAGACCTGGCTGCTGATGTTGGAATTTTAAAAGGATCGGTCCATTCCATTTTGGGCCACAAACGCGTCAAATCTCGATGGGTACCGAAAAACTGAATGCACCAGCTCGCACTGCATTGATTCTTTGTGACTTTTTCGCCAAACAGGAAACCCATATCGTTCCACAACCACCGTATTCACATCGTGCTACTTCTGGCTATTTCTAAACTCAAAAGACCACTCCGGGGATACCATTTAGAGCCGACTGAAGAGATTCGACGTGAATCGCCGTGTGCTTTGGAGGTCATCCCTGTCGATAACTTTTTAACATGCACTGAGGATTGGGGAAAAAGTTGGCATACGTGCATTGTGTCCTGAGGAGATTACTTTGAAGGCGATGAAATAAATTTGGAAGAATAAATAAAGCGTTTTGAAAAAAAAAAAATATTTGGTCTTACATTTTGGGCACAGTAGTATCTGTTTAAATGAAACCAGGTTGATCCCCAAGTTTGACATTTTTTTTTAAATAATTTGATTTTCAATGACAGCAGCGCAACTTTTTAGGGCGATAAAGCGTTTTATGTTCTTGTATGGTAAGATAAGGATGGATATAACTTTTTAATGCATTTTGCGCATTCTTACGCGATGCAATTGACTGTATTGATTGTGCATACATTTGTTAAGTCCCATTTTTTCAAAATAAAGCTGTCGAAAAAAAAAGAACCACTCGTTACAATGATTTCACATTTGAGCTGAAGATACTTGAAGAAGGGGGAAATGGTGCAGCATCAAAAATAGTTCCAAAGTGTATTGATAGATGGCGCTATAAGAGGCATAAAGAAAGTGAATTTGGCTATTAGTGCTATTTTGAATCAAAAATGACAACGTATTCGGCATGAGTTGCACAATAATACATAAACTGTGATGCTCAATGTGTTATTGTTTGTGACGGAAAAAAGGATTCCAAATCATTCAACAGTGGAAAGCACATCCACCACGGCGAGATCAAACCAAATTGGATGGGGAATATTGATGGAACTTTTTTTGATGCCCTACCGTTACCCCGTTCTTCAAGTTGAAAAGTAACCGTAAAATATGTGTTCTGCTTAGGATTATAAGGACATATATTTAATAATTACACTGAGCAGCACACAAATTTTCTTAAACATATAGAAATATAATGTCCATAAATTAAGGATAATTCAAAATCACACAGAAATTGAACTCTAAAATAAAAATTTCTCCTGTAGAATTATCACACACATCTTGAAGAAGAATATGCAAATTACAGGAAACCACCAGATGGCGCGGAATAGTACGTCACAATGACGAGAGTGTAAGAGAAGGGTATATAGGAATGGTGGCAAAGAAGTAAAATTGTTCACAAGCGCTTTAAAAGCCTTTCAGTGCAATAACCGCAGAGTTATGGCACAAAGGAAGCATTTGGATGATTTTTTACGTGGTAGAATTATCGGACGACTGGAATGTGGACGTACCCAGCTGGAAGTATCCGAGGAACTTGGAATCGCCAGAGTGTCACCTCCAGGCTTTGGCAACGATTCCAAGATGATGGTAATGTGAGTAGATGTTACAGCACAGGTCGCCCTCGAGTTACAACGCCGAATGAGGACCGGTATTTAGCAGTAACTGCCAAAAGAAACAGATGGAGCACAGCATCAGACCTGTCTCGTCTCAGCTCTCTTCAGCTACCGGTACGACAGTTTCAAGGCAGACGGTGTACAGACGCTTAGGACACATTGGTCTATATGCTCGTAGGCTTGTCAGATGTGTTCCACTTTTATTAAATGTTTAATATTTTTTATTAAATATAGAACTTCAAAGAAACGCCTGATAATTATGCATCAAACTCATATATATTGGTGGATTCGAGATGTTTCCAATAAATGCGAATAATAGACCATGAATAGATGATGATGATAATGATGTTGAAGATTATTGGAGCTCATTGGCCCTGTCAGGGGCCTCATCTCAGGTGATGGCAAACATAAAAGAATGAAAACATTGGCAATGCCCGCAGGTTAACGGAAATCGTGAGAATTGAAAAAGTCCAAAAATTCTAAATTGAATTGAGGTAGGTTAGAGTAGAATATTCCTAGGTCTTCTAAAATTAGAGTGCGATTCATATTGTTCGATCTCTTGAATGGCCAGATGTTGGTGGTTGTCAATATTATTGAAGAATATTCATGAATATCAAACACGTCAACTATACAAAGAAGAAAATCAAACAATGCAAAGGTAGAAACGTGCACGTGTTTACACTAGCAGATACTGTTTGGATGAAATTGAATTACGTAACATGAGCCATCATTCTTTCAGTCCGTAAAAGTTTTGCTGAGTGACCACACTTCTTCACGAGTGAAGTAGCTAAGAGGCAACGCATTTAGTTAGTTGTTCATTACCTTATGGACCCGGTGATACAAATAAATTCAATTAAAAAATTGAAAATATAATCAACGAAGTCATATACGTAGCATATCTTCTGCATTCATCATAAGCAGGAATAGGGAAATTTCGTAATTTTTTTAAACATTTCGTCTACGGTGTTGTCGGCGAACTTAACTCTGATCTGTTAGCTGAAGACTCCGAAAACATTTCTATCCGCTACTTTGTTGTTATCCTTGATTTTTTGACTCTGTAAAGTGGTCTTTTAAGTGGTCTTGAAAAAAACCCCGATTGCCTTTTTCTCGACAGTCTGTTCTTAACATTTGCGTATTCGGTGTGCACAAAATTGTCCAGTTTTGGTCACGTCGGAGGGTTAGTGTTTGCTGGTGTGTTTTTGGAGAACATATTTAGTTTCAGCTTGAACATCGGATGTTTCCATTTGGTAAATAGCATTCATTGTGTCTTTAAGAAGTTTTTTTGAGAATAGTTTTGAAGAAATTCTGATGAAACAATATTTGAGTAATTAAGAAGATTTTGCGATGCCTTTAAAGAAAGTAAAAAGTTCAGAGAATCAATAATAAACGACGCACTAACTGCAATTAGCGAAGCTATAGGGAGGGAGATTAACGAAACTTTACCTAATCAACCCACACTTATATGCATTGAAAAATAAACACGCAACTGCACAAAAATCTCAAATGCCAAATTCGTGTGCAAAATTCATTTGCTGAAATATATAGAGATCCTTGACTTTCTTTGACCCATAGGACTTTGACTTGTGTGAAAATGTGGATTTGTTTTATATATGTGTTCAATTTATTTTCTTAAAGTTGACGAGTTTCTTTGATAAACAGTGTTATATATTTTTATGTTAAATATTTCAAACTTTGACTTGTTTTTGATTCATTTATTTAAACGTTTATTAGTAAAGGGACTTGTACTGTTTTTTTTTTGCTTAAATGTAAAATATATTATAGAATATAGATTTAAATTAATTAACCTGTAATTAAAACTTAATTCACTTTGTAGCTCATAACTGGTGCACTATATTTGCTAACAAATTTTAAATAAGATTTTCTTTCATGCCATCATTTAAATTATCAAATTTTTACAGTGTAATGTGAGTAATCAAATGTTTTATTGCTAATCATTGTTCTAATAATCATATTTAAAAATGCTAGTTATACAAATTTGTTTGGATCCAAATGAGCTTGACCATTTTAATGTATTAGTAACAATATCTATATTGCTTAGAGTAATTTTAAAATGGAACATGTTTTTTGGCGTTAAATATCACAGTAATTTTCAAACAAAGTTAGCGCATTACTGATAATGCATACTGGCCTTTTAATTTGCACTATTGAATTAAGTATTTTAATGAAGGAAATATTTAAATATTAGAAAACTGAATTTGAATCATTTCCATTAGTTTAATCTTTAATCAAAAGATACATTTTTTGAAATCAGCAAATACACTTATTTATAAGTGATACTGATTTTTGTGGCAAATTTTTAGACAAACAAAATACGAATTTAAGGCTTGTGTATTAAGTAGTTATTTAATGATAGAACACATTAACATCATACAGGATTTACAGATATATAAATACATTTTTTTCTATAAAATCATAATCCGAATGAAATACATAAAAAAAGGGTATTAAAAATTTTTTTTGTTTGTGGCATTGTCAAAAATTACCCGAACCTCCAAATAGTGGTCATCCTTTCTCGTGGCACTCTAGTCATCTATCAATCTAGGGTATATTAATATATATATATACTAGTATACGCCAGTATTTCTTATAAAGCGTTAGATCTATATGTAAAGATAAGCGACAACAGCTTAAAAAGATTTATTTTATATTTTAAATAAGCATTGAATGCATTGAATATATAGTTGTTTCGATTTTTATAATTTTTTATAGAAAATCTGAATTAAATTCAAGCGTATCGCGTGGTATGCGAAAATTGAGGAGTGATATTGGTTTGATGAATAATCTTGACACTTTCTCCGTTTGAATAGCAAAAGATTGCACTTTTGAATCTAAATTGTTAATTAAACCAAGTAAAATTAAAAGGTAAAAAAGGTTTCTAAGTCAAATTAAATCTAGGCTAGTAATATTTGGTGTTCCTATCAGTATATGCCTTGAATCAATCTCCAGAGTAAACCTGTATTTGTTTGTGAAACGTGCAAAAGGCAATTGCTGTTTGATCTGACGAACATGCTCTAATCCAACGTAAATGGACATTCTCTCCCTTTCATGAGTCAAGAAGGACGTTTTGCATAGTCTTTGATCATGAAGGCATCTTCATACCACAGTAGCATGCGTTTTGCCTCATGTTGATAATAAAATTATCTGATATGAGTTGAGATACTGTAGCATTCCACATTCTTTGGGTTATAAGAGCATTAAAATGATCTTCAATATGAGTTGTCACGTTGGCAAGTAGCGATGAATTAAAATTTTGTTTAGAACAAATCTAAACAATTTGGAAAAATTGCGAGTCTCTTTATAATATGTAGCAGTATGAGCTTTATGATATCAAGCAATTGTTTAAATTGTATTCGCACCAACAATTAAAGAATAACAAGCAATAATAAATATTGCACAAAAATTACAAAAGTGATATATTGGTTTATATATGTTTCGAATTCCTTGAGCAATAGTGGTCTTGAGCAATAACTAATGCGATATATAGAATAATTTATGACATAGTATAATGCCTTAGAATTTTCAGAATTTTCTCGAAATCGGCAATCACATATGGAGTAATAATTTCTCATATTCTTCACAAAAATCAAAGTTGTTATTCTTTATTGGCCATCGGCGAGCTTTAGACACAAAGCCCACCAAATACACACACACAATGTAACACTCGAGATAAATTGAAAATCTCATTCACTGACATACAGTGTCTGAATTTTCAGAACAGAGCAAGGCTTTTCCGAAATCTGACTTCCAAATATCGTGATCTTTTGAACACTAGCCAATATGCATGGTGGTTGTGGAATAAACCACGAACAACTTCCTATAATGATTCGATTGGAAGCGAGACAAGATCAGTGAACGTGTTCAAATGGCCATGGCATTCTTCTCAATAGTAGCACATATATTTTCGATATCAATTGATTGTAACTATGAAAAAGAACGGAATATCACAACTTCATTATATATATATATTGCTTCTGAAAACATGAAGCAAATGCAGCGACTATATGGCAAAATCATCCGACAAGTTAACAGCCAAAAAAATCTTAGAATCGTTAACAAAAAGTTCGATCGCCAGAGCTTTCTATTAACAGAGTTCTCTTTTACAGAAATCGATCCCTATTCGTGTTTATTCAACTAATGTTAGATTCTCAGGCTATACTGCAATTTTTCTTATGAAAATTTTTGATTCATAAGTTTTATTGCAAAATACTACTTTTACCCCCCTTTCCGCCTCAGTTTCGTTAATATAAACAAATTCCATTCAAAACAAGTATTAATTAGAGTTACAGTTAAAAGTGGAACGTCTCGAAAGACAGAAAAAATTATAAAGGGGCAAAAAAATTGTTAAATCTAAATCGAATTCAACTAGTTTGATGACTTGACTAAATGTGAACATAACAATAATGATTATTGTTATGATCAACATCATTAACAATATCATGATCCTTAACATCGTGATTTTGTTAATGATTCAAATTGTATCATAGTTAGAAAAATGTGCAAAAAGAAAGTTTAACGATTATAACTTTTATTGATAAACAATTTATATAATCAATGCCCACAATACGTGTTTTTTTTTTTTTTTTGCTCTCTGATCTTCTCCTTTGTTTTATTATTTAACTACATGTTAATTTTATTACACAAATAAGTTGTCTGAATATTTACGCTTTTAATTTTGTCCACATTCGCACTTTATTGAATCATAATGCCTTCAAAAACTTTGAAATTAGATATTACTCAATTTTTAAATTTTCAAAGGAAAAAATCATTCTGCTCGTCATTTTTATTGTCATATTCTAAAATTCTTATACACATCATCATTTTGTAAATCATTGGCGATTTGGCGACATTGAGGGATCAATGTAGGATTGGCAACCATTTCATCGCAAAATCAAAGATTTTCTCGATATTTGCGAAATTT